>VXAY01000234.1:113954-131747 GCA_013399855.1 Oxyruncus cristatus
AAAAAAGGAAAAAAAAGAGAGAGGGGAATAAAAAAAAGAGGAGTAGGGCAGCGGTAGAAATAAAGACTTACAGGATGTCAGGAGCAAAGATGAGGAGCGTAGGAGAAACTGAGGACAGGCAAAGGTCTGAGCCACAGTCAGGAAAGCCTCTGTAGAGTGTGAGCGGGCTCAAAATAAGAGACTTGAGAAAGAAAAGTGGGCTTGAATTTAGTGTTGCTACTTCCCAGTGGAAACCAAAGGCAGCCTTATGTGCAGGGTAGGATTATGGGGACTGAAGCAGTAGAATGAGACTTCTTGAGGAAATAAGAATCCAGAGTAGAAGAGTGCAATGAAAATGACAGTGAGAGAGAGGAGCAGAATTCAGTGGGAGACTGAGGAGATGAAGGGTAGGACATAGGAGATGATATCCATGTTGTGACAGATTCAGAGTAAGAGCACTGGAGGGGTGTTTGGAATAAAATGAAAACAGATAAGTTGGGCAACACAGCAGGATATATCTTGGGCATAGTTGGAGATAAATGGGGAATGCCTTGTTTCCTTCACTTTTGATGAGGTTTATGATGCTTAAGATTCTTAGAAAATTTCCATGTATTATCCTAATTACTTGCATAAAAGTATAGATCTGCATAAAAAGGAGGAGAATGTAGATAGTGAAGGAAAAGACTAAGAATACAACTCTCAAAGTTAAAACAGAGTGGGAATGGGAGGGTGAGGATATAGAAGAACAAAAATAAAAATACATCACATAACTCAGTATTGGAACAGAGGTAGAAACCTTCAAAGTGGCACATCTTTTCCGGGTGTAATCATCTTCATATAGATGTGAGCTGGCAAGGTAGAAAATTATTTTAAATGATTCTAAAATGTTATTATCTTGACAGACTGATTATATTTGATTGTGTTGATTATGGCTATTAAAATAATTTTTCTCTGATGGAAAAAATATATCTTCATAGTTTAATTGCAAATATCCAAAACATAGATTTAAGAAATTGTGTAAGCCTTATGCTTAGAAGTTCTCTTTTAAATGTGAGGAAGGGAAAAAACAAACATGCAATATGTGATTATTTATTGTAGGGTTCTTTGAAGGAACTCTTTTCTGGAGGACCTGTGTTCTTCCTTGCTCATCCCTGAAGTAGTTTATCTCTTATTGGAGTAAAGACTGAGAGAACTGGGACTGTTTCGCCTGGGGAAGAGAAGACTTGGAGGGAACGTTATTAATGTATACGAGTAACTGAAGGGAGGATACAAAGAAGATGGAGCCAGGCTCTTGTCAGTGGTGCACAGTGACAGAACAGGAGGCAATGGGCACACACTGAAACACAGGAGAGCTTCCCCTTGTACATCAGGAAACACTTTTTTACTGACAGGGTGACTGAGTACTGGATCAGGTTGCTGATAGATGTTGTGGAGCCTCCCCCCTTGGAGATATTCAAAAGCTATCTGGATATGTTCCCAGGGAACTGGCTCTAGGTGGCCCTGCTTGAGCAGGGGTGTTGGATCACATTAGCATCCTGTACCAGTTCAGGAGCTTTGCCATGCCTGTGACTGTGTTTATAAAAGCATGGTGCTTATTTAGTCTTTTTAATGTAAAAACATATAGCACTCTGTTTGGAGGTATCCAGAATCAATATTAAACTAGTTCTAAGTATAAGGTACAGCACTTATTTCTCCCAGAAGGAATACACATTAGTGTTCAGTTGTCATCCACAAAAGAAAATTTCACACAAATCACTGCAATTTTCCTCTGTGAATGCATCCGAGGTTTGGCATGGGACTGGGATTTGTGTTGCATGTATTTTGAGCTCTTTGACTGCAAGCAAGTGAATTTTTTTTTTTTTTTTTTTGAAAGAGTTTGAAAATCAGTGCTATTTTGCAGAGGAATCCCACGTGTTAATTTGGTCTGAGCTGCGGATCTGTGATTTTGAAAGTCTGGTTGCCTTCTAAAGCCCACTTGTATACAACAACGATTCTTTCATTATATGTAGGTGTTCCTTAGTGCTAGAAATTGTGTTGGCAGTTCATTTGGTGGACCTTTCTTCTAAAATTTGTACCGTGTTGCCTCGGTGGCTTCCTTTGGGAGGGTAATTAGAAATAAAGATCTTGCTCAAATTTCACAGTAGATAAAATGTTGGGAAAGGCAGACAAAAGAGAACCAAGTCACAGCTGAGTGTCTACAATCTAGTACCAAGCCTCAAGGACCTGGTAGCAATTCCAGCTCTGTTGACTCTGACCGGTTTATTGGAGTCAGTGTTTGTGCCTGGCACCTGTGCGAGTCACCCAAGTTATACATGGCCTGACTTTGTCCTTGGGCTTTGAATTATTTTTCTTCTGATGGGAGAAGCTCAAAGGAGAAAAATGAGAAAAGAAAATGGAAAAGGCAGGGAAAATGATGACTTAAAGGAAAAGGAAGCTGGGACAGCTATTTCCTTGGGAAGAAAAATTAATGGCCTCTGGAATAAAGAATGAAAATGTAGAATATTTTTGTAGATCAGGTCCTATAAGACAATGTTGGCAGGAGGTGGGAGAGAGCAGAGAGAATTGCTGAGTGGTTCCATAATTCTCCTTCATTCATGAATGGTTTCCCCCTGTGATTTTGAAAGTTTACAGTATTTTGTGTGTGTTTATCTGGTTTAAAAATGTCAAATGTACCCAAGTGACTCAGGAATCCAAGAGCAATTTAAAGACTAGGCTGTATTTCTCTGAACATCTGTGGGATTAGAGGTCTGTCACTTTCTAATAATTCAACTTCGACTCTTCCTTTATTTCAATGCTTATAGAAAACATTCTAAATCTTTACAGAACTTTTTACTTTTCTGTTTACCAGGGTGCCATAATTTCCCCATGAATTTCTTCTAGCAAACGAAAAAAAAAATTTCTCCAAATTTGGTTGGAATTTTCTAGGACCTGGAAATGACTGGATTATGTAGAAGTTATGTTTTATTTAGATGACTGTGTTTTCATTTAGAAATGTTTCTGGGCATCAGGCATTGAGTGGATTACTATCCCCTCAGTTCCTGCCTTGGCAATGTGTTTAGACTTCTGAAGTGTAAAAGCATAATTGAGAAGTACCTTAGTGTTTTCTGTGACTATTTCTTTCCCTTTCCTGCATAGAGTTCTAATTCTTATTAGGTAATACATCTAGCTTGATGAACTCCCTTGAGCCATAACTCAGTAACTCAGCACCTGTGCATGGAGAGGATTATCTAGCCCCATCAGCTATCTAGAGCTGTGTTTTCCTGGAGGGTTGTGTTCTACGTTTTCCTCTCATGTAAGTTTCCATGTACTATATTTGGTCCATGTAATGGCACTTCCAAGGCCATGGGCCAATGCATTTCCATGAACTCTGTAACCAATATATGCTTTTGAAAAAGGTCTCTTTGACTTCAAGGCAAAATGTATGAGACAAGTTTCACTTTTTTTCTTAAGCTGCTACACGAGCAGAGGGCTGGAGATTCTATAGATACCATCAATGCTTTCCAGTTGGTGATGTCTAGAGAGATGTTTGCATAACCATGTTTGTTAGGAAGTGCTGATGACTCTACCTGGAATCAATAGGAGCAAAAACATTGCGTGGCACCTCTGCTACTCAAACTGAGGCACCTTAAATATATGCACATTTGAAGATGATGCCAAAATATTTCATTCACAGTGTTTTTGGTTTTTTTTTTCCTTTAGCTGTTAAACTGTGTGAGGTGAGAGGGTGAAGAGCACCACAAACATCCGCTTCAATCAATGGTAGTTTATATAGTGGGTGTCAGTTTACTGAGGGCAATTGACATAATAGTGTCTCTTTTTTTTTTTTTAATAATTAAGGTGCTTTCAATGAGTTTCAGACTACAACAGAAACTGAACTTCTAAACAATTAGAACTTCCATGGGCAGCTAATTCCTTCCCATAAATTCAACAGACCTAAAGATGAATACTAATTAGAAGAAAGTATGTGCCAGACACTCAGCTGGTGGAAAAGGAAATCATTCCCTTCCCTGCAGTGCTGCCAGGTTCACTTACATCAGATGAGAGTCTGACCAAATGTCCCGGAAAGACAGTGCAATGCATATGGAAGATCAGCATAGGAAACCCTGAACCTTGAGATCATAAATTAATACTAAATCTGGCAGGAAAACTACCTTCAGGATTTCATCAGAGATGGCTTTATTACCATAATTATATACCAGAACCATCCAGGACATAATACCATGTGCAATAAATGACTTTGATCAAGTAGTAAGCAAGGGAGGAGTAATTGGTGGTGCTGAGTACATGGTTAAATAGCGCTTTCTTTTCTCCTCTACCCATTGGTTCCAGTTCATATTATATGTGCATCTTCCAAGATCAAATTACCTGAACCAATAGGTAACATTTTCCTGATGAGCATTCAAGAGCAGGCTGTTGTTCTAAGGCAGACCCGAGACTGCAGAATGTTTGCTAATAAAAAAGTTAATTTTGGAATAAGGCGTAGGTGTTTGTAACATCTGTGCATTCCCCTGAGGAATGTCTTGTTGTCAGCTGTTCCTCCATAGGCTTTGCCAATCAGATTTGTACCCTAAAGAACCGGCTGAGCAGACATAGCCCAGCAGAAAACAGAACTTGGCTGCCTATTTTGCAACTTCTCTTTCATGGTATTGAAGTCGCTTGAGGAGGAAATCACTGCGTGTGTCATCCTGTTCTCCTTACTCTGGAATTCTGTGCCACCAAGAGAGAAGGAAGGCTGTTGCCTCAGTCAGGCATATCTTAATCCTATGGCAGTTTTTCCCTGAGAGAAGTTCCCTTTGATTCAAACATTCAGTCCGAAACACTGTGACTTAATGAACCATTTTAAGCACCACAAAGTACATCTTTGCAGTGTAGAGAATATTAAGCTCTATGGCTTGTTACCAGCTGTGGGGAACTTTGTCTCTGGAGATCATGCTAGTCCTCTTTCTGTACTGAGACTTGTGGTCTTGAGTTCAGAAATAGTTGACATACAATATGAAGGAAAATTACAGGCAGCTGACACTTGACATCTAGATCATTATTGTTTCGCTGAGTTTCTGATTATAAAGAGGTTATTTACATATCTTTCACTTGATATTTTATGTGACAGTTGGAATGAAAGATGGTCAGCTCTGGGCATTGCTGTGTGGACTCTAATCCACTTGTTTCTGCAGTTAAACAGTGTTGTCATTTAACTTTTGCACCTTTGAACAGCAAAATCCACTTCCTTTCTAGATCAGTCAGTAATTTAATGGAAAATTTTGCTGCATTTCAGTGGACAAATCAGTATTGCATAGGCTCTGTAAGCAGTAGTCTACTTCAGATGCATTTCCTTTGGGCTTTGTGTGTGTGACTTCTTGACATCCACAAGACCACTTCTCTTCTGCAGCACATTCTGTTAATCCTGGAGATAGAAGTGGTTTGAGCTGTACTTCAGTGGCATGGCATTAGAAAATGCCTTTAAATCAAGGATTTTAAGCTTCCTTCTTATTCCTCTCCCTTTCTTTCAAGGCTCTCCTAAATAAATTCTTGACATAAGTAGGTGCATCAGCTCCTCAGGGTTGATGTGATCTGCTATGGAGTGGTCACTTCTGCAACAGTTTTAGGGATGGACAAGGCAGTCAGCTGTGTGTGGGGCAGCAGGAGAGCTCTCCTCTGCTGTGAGGAGCAGGCAGCAATAGAGTGGAGCTATTTACTATTTGCCTGCTTACAGAAACTGCAGTCACTGCTGAATTACGAGTTGAATGGTTCCCAGGGAAGAAACTTTCAGTCCCAACTGGGACCTTAACTCTAATGGCAAAACTTGGTGTCTGTCTTAAGACTATTAAGTTCGTTAATGGCCAGCTTTTCTATTAAACCACTGCTTTACACCGCCTGAAAGCTAAAGTATTGGCAGTATCACACCCTTAGCAGCTTTACAATTGCAAGATAATTGTGCTGTCCAAACAGCACGTGTGTTTGGGTATATCACATACCCTACAAATTGTGGTTTTGTTCTAGGACTCCCTGAAAAATCGGTCTTATAAATAAACTCATCCGTAGATATCATGATCGTATATTTCTTATAGTGCTGTTTTAAGGGAAACCTGTGTTGACGAGATAAAAAAAGTTCTTAATTTTTTTACAAGTCATCTGGGTTTTTTTCCTCATTTTTATGGACAATAATCCGGTATAGATTCAGGTTTGACAAGTTTTCTCAAAGATTCTGTACAAGTAAGCATTGGTCAGGTTTAGAAGGGCAGCCTGGCCTGAGCTCTTTGAGGGGTTGCAGGCTTTGTTTCATGTGCTTGCCACTGAAAATAACACAAAGTGATGATGTTCCTTGCAGTGCCTTGAAAATCTTGCCTTGAAATTCAGCCCCAGAGTGACAGAAAAGCTTTCAGACAGCAGAGAGCCTGAATTTGCCATCCATATGCCACTGAATTATAGAATAGTCTGGAAAATTGTTTGCCTGGGCATAGTGGCAATCCATAGTCAATAGGGAATTTGGAAACAGGTGATAAGACTTAAAAAAAAGGGCTTTGAGGTAGAAAAATCAGTTGTATTTCTTCTCTTTTGTTGCAGTTGTTGAAAGCACTTCACATACACACACACTCACTTAGGGAAAATGCAGAAAGGACACAAACAGTTTTTTTTGGGGGGTGGGGGGCGGGTAGATTTGACCTGTTAAAAATTGCTGATGTTGCAGGAAGGGTGACTGGGGGGTCTATTTAATTCCTCACTGGTCTCATCTGATGGGCCATCTGTCTTCTGCTCTACTTTTTGCCTTTTGTCTGTCCATTTGCAAATGTAATGACCACTTCTATTTGTGCAGAGCCTACCATAAAGGGTTGCCAACACTGCTTTTGGGGCCTGTAGACATTTCTATGCTGAAAATAATAGTCTTGACATTTTTCTTGTTCTGGGTAGTTGCATTTCTGCATTGAGAAAAGTAAGACTCCAGTTGTCTCTTTTTTTTTTTAATGAACTTTGCTTCATGAATGCTGATAATGGTATCTTGTGCATATGAGTATTTTATATTGTGAAGAATACCCTAAATAGTAAAACTTAGCTCTGCAGAAAGGTGCCAAATTTAGAGTGTGTGCTTTTAATGTAAAACTCATTTATCAGGCAGGTTTATGAGATTTGTAGACCCCAATGTTTCTGTGAAGGGCAAGCACAGAGGATTGTATTCAGAATTTCTTGGTGGGATTCCACCCAAATCTTAATTAAAATATGAATTACACTAAAACTTTGAAATGGTCATGGTGAAATAAAAATAAGAATGCAGTGAGAATATATCTTTCTTCTCTCAATTTTTAGAAATTCTGAAGAAAGGCAGTAACACTTTAAAAATGTTTGCACTTGTGAATATGGTATAGAGCAAACTCTGATATTTTCATGCCATCGTGCCGTTAGAGGACATACTACAACAGTAATTCCTGATGTATCCTTGTGTTTTTATATGGATTGGTTAGGCCATAGTTTTAAACAATCTCTTTTCCAAATGGGTTTATACAGTCTTGTGGCCTTAAGAGGATATGAGAGAATTTCTGAATGGAAGGGAGACTGAGACCACTGCCCTTCTAAGACACTGAACAGAATGACCTCAAAACAGTTTAGCATCAGCTGAGGAAAGGCCATTTTCAGGGAAATGTAGGCTTCCACATTTACTAAATTGCTAGAGCTCTTCTTTTTTCTTCAGCTGAGATACCAGAAATTTACCTTTTACATAATGTGAGCATTCCCAAATGTAGTTTGCTCCTGGCTTTCATATGGCTTTGCTGTGGGTTTTGTTATACAGCTTTCCTTAGCTGTAGGGATTATTTTATTCAGATTTCAAACTAGCATGGCAGCAAAGTGGGTCTGTGTTTACTCTGTGTTAAATATCCTTATTTAAATATCATAGTGAAAGAATCTGAAAGCTTTTTAAAAATACAGACATTTAGTAGTTCTAGCAGTACACTAGTTAAAGCAAAACCAGACATTGCTGCAGTCATGAATTCTGAAAATGCAAGTGTTAGATTTGTGTGCCCAAAGTTAAGAAATAGAATGAAACTTTTGATTTCCTTCTTCCCATCCAAAGTTCTTGAATCCAGCAGTTCCTACAGAATCCACTTAAAAATGCTTCCACTGATTCACTGGGTGCTGAACACTTCAGAAAATCAGGTCAGTTCCTTAGGCTTCCAAATACAGATTAAGGATCCTAAATATAAGCATGTTATTCAAAGAAAAATTGGCTTCTCTTTATGTAGATTGTAAACCTACAATCAGATCCACTTGACTTATTCTATTTCCAGCTCTTATGGAGGTCAACAACAATCATATTTAGTTCCTCCTTTAGTATGAAAATGCCCTTCCTTGCAGGTGAGTGGGTGTGATTCTCCAAGTCCCTCTGGTTACTTGCCTTCCCTTACTAATATAACAGGCTATTTTTCTTCACTCCCCCAAATCCAGGAAGAGTACATGAATTTCCTCAGCTCTGCTTAGATGCAGAAAGTTGTACCTTCCTTCCAGATTAAATCCTATCCATATCCTTTCTTCAGGTTATTCTTTCTGGATTGGCCCAAGAGGGAGCATTCATTTTTTATCCTTCCATTCAAGTTATCTTAATTAAACCCAATTTTTAACAGCAGGGTTGACACCCCCTTTCATCACTCCGAAATCAACTTTCTGCTTTGTTTCTATCCCACTTTTAACCCCAGACATCCACTTGACCTGATGCTCAGTCCAGGAGCCCCAGAGATGGTCTGGAGGAAAAACTGCTCCAGAGACAATGTTTTTGGCATCCTACCTGCTCCATGGTCAGCCCCTTTCCAGCCCCACTCCTACTTCTGCCCTTGGCTTTGTCTCTCTGATTCATACCTGAGGGAAAATTGCAATTCCCATAAGGTGTGATATACCTCCAGCAGTTTATGTTAATTCTTGAAATAACTCTATTTACTTTTGGGTGAAGTCCCCAGGGAGGGCTTTGTCCTAAACAGACAGAGTGACTATGAGTCGCACAGTAGGCGCTGAAAGAACACGCAGAGAATTTGTGGTTAATAGTATACTTAATCTCTAGCCCTTGCTATTAAAGCAGTGTTTTCTTCTGAGTTGCTTCCACATCATTTTCTTTTACTTCTGACTAAACTAGAGACAAATAAGAATGCCTGTCCCTTCTGTGCCACATTTTATCCTAAAGCCTCTCCCTGTGAGAATTTTTTTGCCATAAATCAGAGCACTTCTAAACCTACTCTGGATTATCTCAACAGAGAATCCTCCCCTAATAAATATAAAAAACATACACAACATATGTATGTAAAAAATACATACACAAGTGAGTTTTCTCATCAAATGGAATGAACGTGGCGTGTGTTTCGTTACTGTAATTAAGGACTGAAAATTCTTAAGTTTGATCCACGTCTCAACAAACCTGCTGGAAGAGCTGAAGTGATCATGGTATGGTTGCAGTTACCCTGTAGGGATCTGGCCTGAGTGCAGACCCTGCTCTCTGAGCCTCTGAAAGTATAAAAGTCAAATAGCTGGGTGCTAATGGCCATCTGGGAATTCAGTTGGGAAAAAGGAACTGTGTGCTGGCACGGAGCTGTTGGAGCTGTTTGCTGCACTAGCTGTCCCATGGCTTTTCTGTGTAGAGTGAGGGTGCATGCAATGCCAGTCCTCTGTTGGGGTAGAGAGCCTGCTGTAGATGTCACTTCATGCTCCTGAGGCACACAAGTCACTCTCCCCTGCAACTGCAGGAGGGCTGACAGAGCTGTACAGGGAAAGCTCCCCGGAGGTCTTTTTCAATGGGAAATGACTGTTCCCTCTCTCAGCAGTTCCAAAACAGAGCACCTTGTAGAGAGGCAAGCTCCAAACTGAATGAACTGGAGCTCAAGGCTGGGTGTGAAGCTGGGTCTCCGGAAGACAGAGTGCACTGTCAAAGCAACGCAGTGAAATTTATCCCAGTGCCAAACTTCTGATAATTAAAATTTCATTGTAATGTACCACTGATTTCATCTCTTAATCTTCCAAATAGGAAGTGTTTAAAAAAAAAAATAAATTCTTTCCTTGCTGTCTGTTATGTAAGTGGGTCTGTAAGATTTAAAACAAAATTAATGATTTTCAAATTGTTGAACCCATTGAGTGCAAGTCAGCAGCTTCCCTTTAACTTTTTTATAGAGACATATGTCTCCTGGGATCACTTAGCAAGGAAGTATTTTTTTTTTTTAAGTTTGCTCGAGGCCAATTTATCCCAAGCATTGAATTTATCCAGCTGTAAATGCAGAAAGAATTCATTTCATGACTGCCAACTTGCAGTACTTCAACCAATGCATGTAGAGAAGAAGGGATTGGTATTTACCAAAAACTACGGGTCCATTTCTTCAATTATGCTTTGTTTTCATAAGACAACTTCTGTCTTTCCATTAGTGAGAGGAAAAGAAGAACTGGAATCAATGAATCAGATCCTTAATCATTATAAACTGCAACAGCTTCCTAGTTTTTCAATTTTCAACTGACTGTGCTCTATTGACCTCAGCCCTAGATATCTTAACTGTCAGCTACTGAGGTGATTTGTGAAGCTTTAAGCTTGTATCTCAATCCCTGTTTGCTCCACTCCAGCAATGGCAAGGAAGGCTTGGTTTCCAAGGGGAATGTTGATGTTTCATTTCAGTTAGCTTAAAAACAAAGCTAGTTTCATGAAATAGGGCGATCTGCAACATAAAGGTGAAATTACATTTGTCGTGCCTTTCGTAAAAAGAGAATGCATTGTCTGTTGACTCACGGTAGTCCTACTAATGGAGGAGTCAAAATAGTATTCTTGTTAGGGAGAATATGGATTAGCAGTCTTAGAAGTAGGGATTTGCTGTTGCTCAGGACATCAGCTGAGAGATGACAATTTCTTTCCGTTTCCTCCTCCATGGTCTTATCCTGAGGTATGACATGGAAGAGGGGAAGAAAGATTTGGCTCCCTACATCTGAGCCTTGGAGACAGTCCTCAAAAGTGGAAAGCAGAGTTTGACAGGAACTATTGCTTCCCAGACCCCTGTGCACAACATGTAGTTGGCAGGAGCTCAATAGTGGCACCAGTGGAGGGTTTATGTCTATTATTCCAGTCTAGGTGGCAACACTCAGGAATTTTCCATTGAAATAGATTTCAGTTAATTAAGTTTGAATATTCTGGTAAACCTGATTTTTATTCCCCCTTGTATTGCCCCTGAAAATTTCTATTCTGTTGAAATATTTTAATCTTTTCCCAAAGAAACAACAGTTGAAGTCTAGTACTTCTGATCTGTTGAAAATTAGTTAGACTTTATATGGTAGTTCAGTTTTTGGTGGGAATTCTACTGGTGTTTCATTCGACTCTTGCTTGTGCAGCCTACTTACAGAGCTTGTGTTGGCTGCCACATTACACAACAGCCCCTCTTTATCAAGCTGTTCCATGAGCTGATGTTATGCATATTAGTACCCTCTCTCTCTCAATCTGGGGCAGAGAAAAATTGCTGTTTTGCAGCTTTGGTAAAGCTGCCCTTCTTTGGATTCTGGCAGATCAGGACGTGCCTTAAACCCTCCCCACATTTCTTGCAGTGTACCTTCGTTTAGACCTTAAGCATCAGACTAATGATACATCTACTCGCCTTCCTCTCTCAGGGCAAGATTAGAAATGACCCACGAATGCCTTTTTGGTGGTGGTTTCCTCACGTTGCACTGTGTTCATTTTTACTGGTGTTTGCCATAGCACTCCTGGAGAGCAGATGGAGAACTGAGCGCTGAAGAAAAGGAGGAAGCAAAGGGAAGAGCTGAAAGCAGGAATGTTTTGCTGCCAGAGGTATTTCCTTCCTCTGGCTTTTTATTCAGCGCTCTATAATGATGCCCTTTGTACTGGCACGGGTTGGTGGCAGATGGACTGGCCATGGCAGCACACAAACCACAGCTGTTGGCACGTGGTAAGTGGGTTTGCTGCCATGAGTTGTGACACAGCCAACAACCAGCCTGCAAATAGGTAGAGGGTGAGATTCTGCACAGCTGTTCTGAAAAAAAGACACCATGGAAAACTTTGGAGAAGTGGGTAATTAGTGAGCAAGTTTTATTAAAAAGACCTGTGCAGTTATTTCTGTAGTATTTTAATGCTACTTTCAATTTGCAGTTATCCATTATTTTTACACTATTTTCCCACTTTTCTCTTTGCTTTGTCTGGGTGTTTATGTTCCCAACTTGAGCTACAAAGTGAGTATCGCACAAGGCATTGAGAATGAATTTGACTCACTTGGCTGGCATCAAGGAAATTCAGTTAAAACCCAGTGTTAAACTTAACAGCATGCAATATATTCCACACCTTCCCAGTAAAGGGTGCCTCCTAAAATCCTCAGAAGTAGCTGTATTTTATTGGGTTAGAAGTTCCATTAATGTCACCCAAGTCTAGCAGTTTCAACATTCTTACAGAGCTAAGCTGAAGTGTCTCTGTAAATTCAGGATTTAAGCCATTTTACAGGAATAGAGAAGGTATCTATTTCCCCCATAAATGCTTGTTGTTTTTTTTCCCTTGGATAAGTTTATAACTACTTCTCACCTTGCTGTTCTTTTTAACCTTGATGCTTTAGCCCTTGTTCTTGCTTTCCTGCATGGAGAAATTGTTCAGTTGGTGTGGATCAAGATGGCCCCCCCGCCCTCCGATTGCTAACTCTGCTTCTGGATTGCAGGATGAGCCAAAGGCAAATCTTGACAACATGTAGACTGTTTGCAGGGTTGGTGGTATCAAGATCTTGTAGACATGGTAACAGTTCCACTCCAGAATGAAAAGAGCAGTTTGAAACTTTTAGGCCAAAGATTTGTAATTCCTATGAGAGAGATCTCATTTTTGGAGAAATTTGAGAATTGGGGATGTTCTTTCCCAGACCTTAAAGGTAAAAACTGCAGCACAACTTAGAAATTATCTGATCTGGAGAGCAGAATGAGAATAGCTCTTGGACATTTCTCCTTTTCCAAAGGAAGATTAAAGCCAAATGTTGTTGACAAACCAGTGATTTTTACTAGCTCCCCTGGTCCCAAGAGAGGTTGTTCCTCTAATCTCAATTCTGCCACTGAGTTTCAACCAAGCTGTACACTCCTTTTAGTAAAATTGGTGCAATATCCCTTATTAGTCTCACAGGCTCTAATCACTTATTTAAATGTTTGAAAGCAATTTTGCAATTTCAGCTGAATAATTTTGCATATATTGGGTTTTATCAAAGATTTTTTTCATACAACTAATACTTTTTCCCCTCCTACCCTCCTCTTTTTTACAACACTAGCATTTTTAGAGGACAGGAATGTCGAAGTGAAAGCATCTCAAAGAAAAGAATCACTGAGAGAAGGCCCAGGTAAAGAAATTAACAAAAACTCCATGAGTTGCGTGGCCTGATCTTTCTTCCCCTCAGTTTGTGTTTCTAACCCAAGTTAACCTCTCCCCTGTCAATTCCATCTACATCTGTTGGAAAGCTACATTATGTTCTCATCCTTTGTAGTGTTTGATCTATGGATTCCTTTTGCATGTTAAAACTGCTTCTAATTTCAGCTGCAGGTTTATGATGTTATTAATGACAAGTGCTCAGTGCAGGGTACATCTGTAAGGATTGCCTTTCAAAGGATCTTTTCACTTGTATCAGAAACTGCCTTTGACATCTTAATTTTATTTTTTTATAAAGAATTGTTTCCAGCTGGAGAATGGCTCTGAATGTTAGATGAAAGGAGGAGCTGCTTGAAGGACAAAGCAAGCTAGTTTTTCCTTGACATGAGTTAAGGATCAATTTTCAAAAATCTCTTCTCCATTACAAATCTGCATCATAAGAAAGTGAATTAGGATAGTAATAGTAATTGTATTAGATTCTTTGAAGTGATGATATTCCATAGCAACTTCACAACCAGACAAGTCACAGTAGCTTTGATCTCTCTCTCAGAAATCACTAGCTGTAATTCAACAGGGACCTCCACTCAGAGAGAAGCGATGATGTTAAGAACAGCACAAAACATACCCAACTTCCTTATGCTGATACTTTTCTCCTTGCAGGGCACTGCGGAAGCAATTGTATTTTAAGATCAGTGGTATTTGTGGAGGAAAAACTGCTATTGATTGCTTGATCACATTAATTTGAAGTTCACTTATTATGACAGAAATATGCTCTCCAGAGGAGAGCAACGAGGCTGGNATGCTAGAATACTATTCTTTGCAAAGAGCCCAGAGGCTGGGTGGCCGCCTCTCCCTGCGCTGAGCCGAGAAAGAAAAGCCTCCTTAGAGGCTCGTGCTTTCCGCAGTCACACTCTGCCCATGTTCCTCCACTGTATCCTAGTTGTCTAAATGAAAAACAACAAAACCAGCCAGAATCCAACCCCAAAACCCCGATTTCCAAAAGACTGAAGTGGCGTATGTTGATAGGACAAAGTGCCTCTCCAGAATAGCAAACTACCAAGCCAAAGCTACCCTTTAACTACATCCATCTGCAGAAGAGCTGCCTGCTGCTTTCTTTGACCACTGATTACAAATCTTTATGCCGACTTATTTGTACTGTCCTTCTCACTATGTTTTTAGGTGGGGCAATACTGACACTCATCCTTGCCCTCGTACGTGAATGTCAAGATGAGGAAAGCAGGGAGGAATGTCTCTATTGCTCATGTGTCTCTGCCAACATATTGGATTGGTCCATGATTTTCTGATTTTAATGAGACTGGAACTCAGCCCAGGCTCAGTCACTTCAGTGAATTCAGATGATTTTCCATTCCTGTGTATATTTTATTTTCTATAACCAAAGAAAGTAGTTTAGATCGCATCCAGTCATGTGACAGAATAATTTTATCCATGTGAAAACTTTTCCACTTAAAGATCGGTGCGGAGATGCCAAGTCTGATTTGTCATTCTTTCAATTTAGATTCCGTAGAAAGGAAATTTGGGTATTGTGACCCACACCTGCTTTTCATATGGATCCTAAGTTAAGCCTTCATATCTGAACACTGCTGAATTTCAGGAGTTCAAAACCAGAACTGAGCTTTCTGACAACTCTTATCTGGCAACATTCTCCCAAAGAAGAAGGATAGCAGATAAAGGAGAACAGCAGATCTTCAGCTATTTCTAAAAGCAGTGGACAGTATATTGTCTTAGCATAAGCCAAAAGGGCTCCTATAAGTTTTAGGATCCTTAAAGAACAACTAACAAGAGCAGTGCAGAATGCTTTTTTCCCTTTTAAGTGGTGATGTGAACTATTCCACTATCTCAGGCTTTTGCCGTTTTTCATTGAGGTTGCATCCCACGAGCGGTATTTGGAATGCGCTGCAAAAATAAGTAATGACCCAACAGCAGTGGCTTCATACCAAACAGAAATACCAGGGCATAAACTAAGATGCTTGGTCTAGCTCATGCCATGTTGGACCACAGTGAGTTAATCCAATGTAGGAGAGTGAGGAAGAAAAGTTTTCTTCCTGATTAAAAAGAAATGCATTGCAAACACTGAGAGCATGAGGCTGGAAAAAGAAACTACAAAGTATTTCTTGAATAATGGTTTTGTTTGATTACACTGGCAGGGTTTGGAAATCAAATTTCAAGTCACTTTGGTTTTTTTTTTTTGGCCTTATTGAGGTAATAGCTGTACTGGAGCTTGTAGTGAGCAGTTATTAGATAATCCTCGGCTTCTGCTGAGAACCTTCTCCCTGAGCAATAACCAACCATTTCTCACCTTGAAAAGTGAAGAACAGAAGTTGAGGATTTTATTTGGGGTGTTTAGTGGCTTGCTTGTGTTTTGGGGGCATTTTTTGAATGGGGGATTTTTTTATAGTTTTTGTGGGGTTTGGGGTTTTTTTGAGCATTCAGTGTATCATGCTTCCTACCAACAGATCTTTTTCAGATACCTTCAGCAAACAGAGGTGCAGAGTTCTTCCAGAAAATAGCTGTCATTAATTCACATACCTAGCAGAGCTGTCATGGTGCTTGGTGTAAAGACTGCCCTTGATTTCAGGAAGGTTCATATCAGTTCCTGAAGGCAGTTAAATCAGACTAACTATTCTGTGAAATTACACACCTGGTAATCTTGTTTCTGCTTTCCTTTTTTATTTTTGTTTAAAAACACACAGGGTTTTCACTGTCTTTACCTGGTGGGGAGGGAGGGGGAGGCAGAGCACACTTTATGGTGGTGTTGCTTGTAACACTGTGAGGCTGCTGCCTTCCCATACTTGGCTAAGGATGCCACAGAACTGCACTGGTAAAATCCTTGCCATCACCTAAATAAACAGAAATTGTCTAATATTTAAAGTGCTTAAAAGCCTTAGCTTCTCTAACAATGGGGAAGTTACATTTTGTAGCATGGAAATCAAAGGACAAAAATGAAAATGCCCCATATTTCTGATTTGGATCACTTCTAAGCAATTTGCTTAAGAGGTCTGAAGGCAGTCACAGTCAGTATTACAGCTGCTACCAACCTACCAAGAGCTCATGCAAAGCCGCATTTGCCAGAAGTTGTGGGGTTTGTGCTCTTTCATTAATTTTTTTTTTTAATTCTTATTTTTAACCAGTTAATTCCTTTGTAAGAGCATATAAGAGTACTTAATTAATCTTTGGACTTGGAATACAATCCCTGAATTCTTGGCTAAGCAGGACATCATATGCTTGTCCTGCTCATTCCGTTGAAAGTAGAAAGAAGACTGTATATACTCTTGTGGCTGACAAGATTAAGACTAAAGGAAGTGTCAGGCTCACTCAACTGATGGTTACACAACTGAGATGTTTTACATTTTAATTTATCTAAGCCTTTTGCAAATCTCATGTCTTCCTTGCTACTTGGTGGTGTTGGTTGGTCTGTTATTATCCTAACTTCCACCAGCTAATTTATTTTACTCTCAGTATCAACACAAATATGTTAATTTGCTGATTTTTTGTTTTACACTATAATGCATTGAGAAACATGAATTATTGCCTGCTTTATTAAGTTTTTCAGTTAGATCGTTTTATCTAGGGTTTGTTTTTTTTTTCCAAGTTTGTTTGTTTGTTTTCCTGCCAGGTTCTAAACTCAGATTCTGGCCATCTCCTCTGCTTAACTTCTTAGGACCATCAATAGAACCACTTACTCTGAAATGGTATTTTAACCAATTAAGTTAAGCACGTGTTTAAAGGCGTTCTTGGTTTAAGATGAAAATGGTCAGCAGCTGTTAGAAACAAGTCCTTAAGCATTTATTAGAATGCATAATTAATCTTTTGACTTGATGAGAAGGGAAATATTAATTGGGTTATTTTCTGTGAGGTCTTAAGTGGCTTCATTTTGTCTAAATCAAAGTAATTAAAAGAGACTAAAAATGTAAAGTTTATTCAGTAGAGAACTGCATCTAGGCAATTCTGGTCTGCCAAGTTAGTGGATTTCAAGCAGGAAGAGTGTTCTCTTTGAAAGCCAGGAAAATGTTACTGATATTTCTCCTAATCTTTTTGGAATTGAATAGGGTTTTTCTTACCTTTTGAATGGCAGGTTTTTCAAGTTTCCTACCAGATGCTTTTGTTAATTCTAGAGCCCTGATGGGTTCAAAGTATGTCCTGGTATTGATGCTAGATCAGGGTGCAAGGACTTTTTGAATTTGATAGAAATTAAAATGCTGCCAGCTATGTTTTGTGTGTTAGGGCTCTGCATAAATAAGCATAAATCTCTTAGATAAATCTCTTAGATTCTTCAGTAAAAGAAGGTGTGCTTCCTTGCATCATTAGCTGTGGGACCTGGAAGCAAAATTATATTGGTCATGGGTTTTAATTTGGAACTAAATGTCAAGCTTCGTTAAAAGTTAAATCATTTGGACTTGAGGTTTTCCTCCTTTTCTTTTCTTTCCTTTTTTTTTTTTTTTTTTTTTTTGATG
>VXAY01000234.1:131793-144650 GCA_013399855.1 Oxyruncus cristatus
TTTTTTTTTTTTTTTTTTTGATTGAAGTGATGAAGCAAAAATACCTCATAAGTAAAAGATGATTGCTTTGGCCAATCCAGTTCATGCACAGTAATAAAACATTAGAATTAATGTAACACTGTGGATTTCAAGTGGTTTAATTGGGTTGTAGATGCCGCTCCTCACCTCATCCCTCCTCTGGTGGTATCTAGAAAATCTTGGGCTATTCTTAAGGCAGTTCTTCTTCCTTTGTAACAGCCTTGTCTCCAAGTCCTTAATACCAAGTGAAATGGATCACTTTGGTTGGGAAGTAATTGACAAAAGATATGAAGTAATGATGGGGTATTAAAACATGTATCATGTTTAAATAGCACTCTTATGACTCCAAAGGGAAAGAATGGAGATGTAGAGTCATTCAAAGCCTATCTAGGGTTTATGATATCCTGTACACTGTTTAAAAAGGTTTACATCTAATGGTTTGGCAAGGTAGGAGCATTTTGCAAATAACGCTGTGGAGTGAGGATTGGCTTTCTCCCAAAACCATTGGAGGGAAACAAAGCTTACATTTTAGTTTTTATAGTTGGTTAAAAGCAATAAATGTGCAACAATGTTACTGCATTTCAGTGATTTTTACATTGTTATATTGAAATCTCATAGGCACACCCAAGAACGCCAATATTCATGTGCTTAAAAATAAGCAGATAAGTTGTGTTGGCCATATTTCTATGCTAGAAATGAGAATGAAGTGTGCATTTTGAATGGAAATGTTTATCAGGGCACGACCAGAGTTTCAGGCCTGTTGCTAGCCTTGAATTTTCACATTCTTATAAAGGAGCCACACCATCATGCAATCCTTATGCATTCCTTACGCTAATTTAGAAATCAGCCCCAAGAGAAGAGGTGAATTGAAATACTGACCCAGCTTCAAATCATTGAGTGCTGTCATCGACTTCAGTGAAACCTGCCTTTCACTGGAGGCCTTCCGAAAGGGGGAAAAATAGTTGATAAAATGAACATGGTGGAAAAAATCCACCCTTAACTGCCAAACGACAACGGGATACAGTGAACTATAGGATCCTGAATACCTTCCTTTAAATCAAGAGTGCAGAATAGGATGCCACTTTAGGGAACGTTTCCTTTAATCTGGCTTTTAGGGCTCTTAGGGATGCAAGCTGATATCTGGCTAAAAATGGACCAGTTTTTCAAAACAGCTGAGTATTTTCCCTTCTTACTGGGATCAGGAAATCTTCGTAAATGCCTGTCACTGTCTCTTTAATGGGGAGAAGGGGCCCGTCCCAGGCCTTTGCCCTTTAGCTGGTGTAATGGTGCCCAAGAACAGCCACGTCTTTCAGAAGCTCCGAAAAAGGTTAGTTGTAAGACAGAAGAATCACAGGAAACAGGCTGGATTCCTGTGAGGCTGGCAAGGCAGATGGGGCACAGCTGGGAAGACCCGGCTGTGGGATGCAGGTGGGAGGACAGATGCCCCACACGAGATGAGGTGTGCTCCTGGCAGAGGTGGGCCAGAAGACTTCAAAATTTTGTGTGATTGCCGGTGAATGTGAGGGACAGGCTGATGGCTTGAAGTACTCAGCTCTTGAGAGGGAGGAGGCAGATGCCAAGAGTTTGCCATGCCATGCCATGCCATGCTGCACTCGGCACCTGGGCCATCTACACCAGCAAGTACCAGGAATAATGTTTTGTACTATGGGTCCAAAAGTGGGAAAATTGATAACTGCAAAAATGAAGGCTGTTTCCAAAGAGCTGAGGATAAAGCCTTTACTTGGATCACCAACATATAATTAAAGCACTATTCAAGATGAAAGGGAGAGATACGTTGTCTCCTATTTCTGGGCTCTAGTCCAGCTAAGCAAGAGCTACATGTTTAATTCTGGAGAGTGAATAACTTTGATGCCCAGTTCATAAGGGTTTAAGTTATTTGAACCCTTTTGCGAGATTGGGGTCATATTTTTTTGTTCCCCTCTCTCTAATTAGTACAACTGCTTAGCAAAGATATTTCCCATGACTTAGTTGCCACTTTATATTTTTCTTTTAACGTTTCTGGATGGATTTCTTTTGGAAGATCACTACCAATTAGCACTAATCTTCCTGTGGACATTGGCGGAATTTCAATACTTTGTGATGCTTACGGACTACATTGAACTGAAGATAAGGGACACAGGGTTGGGGTTGGGTTCTTTGTAACATCACAATGTTATGTATCTTTAATAATGATTTGTTGGTACTGAAGACATTTCATAGGGACAGAGCGCTTCAGTTATTTCATTAGAATAAAACAGAGTACAGATAAGTCATTAAGTGGCCTGTAAATCCCTGCTCTTGGGTGCAGACTTTTTTCCGTAGTGATTTATACTAAGCTTAGAATAATCTCTTTAGAACTTTAAATACAGTAAACAAGACAAAATTTCATGTTGCACTAGAGTTTTCAGGTAGAATTTAGTTAGAATTACGGAAGGGCTAATTCTGACTAGCTGTTATGGATTCTCTGGCAGTAAGATATAAGAAGGGAAGTAGCAGGGAGATCAGTGGTTTGGTTTTGATCTCTTGGGACTCACTGTAAATCAGTAAGGCAATAATCTAAAATTAATGCCATGACCACGGTAATAGTGGTGTGAGAACATACTCGGATCCATTAACTCCCAATTCCAGTCACTACAGAAGGGCTGAGATGGTGGTGTTTGCTGAAAACACTGTGAAATGCATTTTCAGTTATGGTTCATGTCGAGCTGGTCCAGCCAAAACCATTACTACTCACTCATCTATACTTGTCTGCCTACCTGTCTTTCAACGTGCTTTAAGCATTCAGAGGATCCATGCAATACTGCAGAGTATCGTAAAATAAAGACAATATACTGGTGGCAGTGGAATTGCTTTCTACTTTTTGATTCCCAAAACATCACATCCTGTTAGATTCAAATCAAGATAAGTCTTGCTCCTAATTAATTTCTTCTCCTTTTGTGTCAAAAAGTCATCATGAATGTGTTTGCAGGATTTTGTCCCTTCACAAAGCAAGTTCTGAACAAAAATTGTTCTGTGATATCTGTGGCAAAATGGTCAACCCTAAGCCCAGTTAGCACAACCCCCAATTTAGATGTTCTCTGCAACACATGCAGAAGGACTAAGATGTTTTATTGCTGCTGTATTTTGTTAGATGATCCTGGTGAGAATTAACTTAAGTTCTGCATCCTTTTTATCCTTCTGGTTAGAAAATATAGTATCATGTTTTTTTCCATCCTGTCCCAGCAATAGTTGTTCTGGGGAGACAGAAATGTAAGAAGTGGCAAAGATGGTAGGAAAGCTGTATTTGGGGGATGCAGAAGGGAAGACTTTCTTCCATTACAACTAATAATATCCGTGCCCACTTGCAGAGGTCAGCTTGTGCCTGCTTCTAGAGTTTGGCTGTCCACTGCTGGGCCATGGCTCTGGCTTCTGAATCTTTCTGTCCTGTGATCTCAGGTGTCTGCTAAGACTCATCCTTTGTGTTTATATCCATCTGCCCTCTTGGATGGCTGCCAGACCCAGGTTCTACAGCTCTTCGGTGACTGATAAGAAGAGATTCAATGGCTTTGTACTAAAGGACAGTTTCTGATATTTTAGAGATGTTTTAGGAGATGAAAAGCTGCCTTACTCTGTGTGCAGTATCCCTTCCTTCCCCATCCAGGAGGAATCAGGAATGTGATTTCCATTTTGCAGGAATGTGCTTTTTACTCTATGTCTTGGGGGAGGATCAGCAGAATTTGGAGTATCTCCAGCATTTATGGAACATTTGACTGGCCATCTTCTTCTTTTGGCACGTGCTGGATAAGTGCCACCCCCACATCAGGCAGCCCCTGAGCTGCCAGGGTCCCTTTACATCTGCAACAACAGCTGTGACATCCTAATACACAAAAGGATTTTCTTCTTTCCCCTCCTCTCCCTGTCCCCGTTGAGTTGCAGGGGCTATCTGAAGTGAAGCTGATACAAACATAATCTTTCTGGAGAGTCATTAATGCCTCTGGAGGAGGCATTAATGACTTCGAGGCCTGAGGACTTTGTGGCTATGTTCCAGGTTAGCATCCCTCTGAAAGCACGTGGTCTAGAAAGGAATACCCTAAGAGGGAAGAGACTACAAGTCTCTTCCTCTCATACTATTCAGATTTGTGTAAATTATTTACCACTGAGAAGCAGTGTGGTTGCACGGTTTCTCTCTGGTTTTGGTTGTGTTTGGTTGTGTTTTTTTGTTTGTTTGTGGTTTTTGTTTGTTTGGGGGGGGGTTGGGTTTTTTGTTTGTTTGTTTGTTTGGTTTTTTCCAAAGGAAGTAGAATAATTGTTAAACAAAACAACCTTATTAAATCCAAATGAGATTAAACCAGCCTGGTTGGTTCTGACTACTTTATATTTGTTAGCTGTTTTTACATTTTGGTTGTGTGCAGTGTGTTTTTGCTAGCATTATTTTTGTTCAGTGAGAGGGTAAGCAGGAGGGAAAATGAACTCTCAGTGCAAATATTTGGAAAGAAGGAAACCAGGCTGTGTGAGAGAGGGAAATATTTGAGCTATGTGATTTTAAATGTTGCTTTAGTATCTGGATGTCTTTTACTTTCTGTACCACAACACAAGAGAGACTTGTTAGGATTCTCCTCAGTAATAAATGAAAGGTTTCCTGCTTCCCTACAGGCTACCTCATTTTCTCCCAGCAGTCCATAAAGCTGTGGCATGTCAAAAAAAACCCCCTTGATGTATTGACTTGATTTTTCCATTAAAAATTAATTGTTCCCTGTTTTATGAAGGGTAACAAATAACAACCTTTCAAGTGTGCTGTGGTCTTGAGTGTGCTTCAAGCTCTTAGCCTTTGGTTGGATGAACTTTACAGGTGTGTGCAAGTCTTGGATTCACAGAGGGGACACAGGGAAGAAAGCTTCCTGTGGTAAAGCACCACACAAGTTAACAGTCAAACTGCTAACTCTTCACCATAAATGAGAGTGACTTTAGTTAGCAGGTGGTTTATGAAAGCACCATTGTTGTCCTACTCGAGTTGGTGCCATATGAAGATCTAGCATCTCTTTTACTTCCTTCCATCCTAGAAAATTTGAATTTGGGGTGTATTAGAAAAAAATCCAAACCAAAACCCAAAAAAACATGCAAAAATCACATGCCTAGCAAGGGCATAACTCTCTGGGAAAATGAAAACCCTGACCAATCAATTTAATTCAGTTAACTGGGGGAGGAAGTATGTGGGACATAAATACACAACTGAAAAATTGCATGTAACATTTGGGCATGCCCTTTTGTGCCTACTCTGTTTAAGAGAACATGCCTGTGGTTTTCTATTACTATCAACTGCAGCAAGAATACAAACAAATTCAGTTATGATCCTTTCTTATATCACGGCATATTGAGGATTATCTCATGTCTTACTCCAACCTGTCCAGCAAAGTCTATGACCACACCTGTTCTTGTTGTCCTAAAATGGACTTAAGTCTCAGCTGTTCCACACCACCCATTGCTATCAGCTCCTGCAGCTCCTGTCATTTGTATCCTCTTCTGTGTATTAACTTTTCCGATTTCTAATTCCAGATTGAATTCGATCTAATATTTCAATTGGATTTATATTTCTTTTTGAATTTATATTCCTTCTCAATCTCTTTGGTTTTTGGTATTTTTCAATCACTGCAAACCATTTTAGAAAACATGAACAAATGAGTCCATGAAAAATATTTTTTAATTTATTTTCTTAACTGGACAATATGCTCAAAAAGCAAAAAAACTTTGTTTACCAGTTTTCCATTTCTCAGTTCTGTTCTCCCAGTCTGGCTCTTTTCTGATGTCTCTGAAAGCTCTGCATGCAGATGAAGCAGAGAATATGAAAGGGGAGTGTGGAGTATCCCTAAGGAGACAAATTGTCTTTAAGCATTATAGTGGTAATGTAGGTTTTTTTCCCCCTTAATTTCTTGTGTCTCTGGATGACATTCAAGAAAGTCAAACCTATTCTATCTGAAAGCAAAGCAACATCCTTTATGTAGAGAAACTGCATGGTGGATCCCTATGCGATTTGCAGTGAGACTGCTGGGTTGTGTGCGTGTGAGGGCGGAGGGTAGACAGGAAAATCTGCATGTAGCTCATCAAATTATTATTTAAACAGTTCTGGCAGAATCTGTCAAGGAAAGTAAGATAAATCAGGGTGAAGGCAAAAACAATTGTGTAATGTAGTTTATACAAAGCAGTTGCCATTATAAATAATAAAGCAAAAAGGCATTGTTTGGAAACTTTCCAATTCATTTTTACCAGTTCTACCTTAAATAACTGACAGTTTTTATAGTACTTTGTGTTCTCACTCATTCCTCTTCCTTTGCTGTAGGAATCTCCACAAGTACTCTTTGCTTCTTGGTTTGGATCATAAATCTACATCTTTGTTTCTTGCTCTTGTTTGTTCGGTTTTGTTTTGCATGCTACATTCTAGGACCTAATCACTAAGGCCATGTTCTTTACATAGATGCCTTGGATGCCAAGGCTTGTTTGTAGCCAGAACCCTCCTAGATAAACAGAAATGGGAAACTTTGGTCATTAATGTATTATTCTACTGAACATCTTTGTTCTCATTGACGTCAATTTATCGTTTCGTTTAGAAGCACACAAACTATTGATACAGGTTTTAAAATCCTGGGAAAAATAATTAAAAAATTAATTCTTCCTGTCAGGAATAGTTACAGAAACACTTTCTCTGATGGCCTAAATTCACTTGGCCAGAGACAATGCTGCCAATTGCTGTATTTAGCATCAGTGCAGCATAAAAGTCCTGCTGCCTCAGACATCTGTCAATACCAGATGAATTGTTTGGTTAAGTATGGAGAACAGAATACAGGTGAGGTTCTCTTCCCATTTCAGTCAATAATGAAATGCCTGCTGATCTCCAGGGGCAGTGTAATTACTATCTGGGGAAATGTTTAAACCCATGGCATCTTGAAATATTAATTAGTATCTTGAAATGTCTGATTGTTTTGCACATACCTTGCGTCTCCTTTCTGCTTGCATTGGGCTAGGAGTCTTATTATGTAAGTCTGAGGAATGGAATAGATAATATCACTGTTTTAATTCTAGGATAAATATTGGCCAATCACATTTTAAAAACATTTATCTCCTAAAGCAAAGGGTAGGTGATGGTTTATGTACTCAAGCAATGAGATATATTTCCCTTGTAACTGGGTAAGAACATGGAATGGTGTTTCTCCTGACGAAGTGAAATGCTGGCTAAGTAATTAGCAAATTTGTAGTTAACCTGTGAATTACATTAGTTTCTCTTTTTTAAAAGCTGTTAATTTCCTTAGAATCAGAGATAGCTATTTGTGAAATAATGAATGTTCATATCTCTCCTTTGTTTAGAAAATATCAACTTGTGAAGTTGTACTGCAATGAAAATTAACTAAAGGATCCTTTCTCAAAAGGAAAAATCTGTAATGCGATTTGTTAATTTAGGTACCAATTCCTCTTGAAATAATTCTTTATTATTTAAGTTTGTGAAACTTACGCTCAGAGTACTTTTTTGATTGTTTAAAACTCTCTTTGGTGCCTTAAATGCTGCCTTTCAGCATCCACCAGACAATAATGTTTCATGAAAAGGGGTGCCTGAACTGAGCACTGAAATCTTCATTCAGAATCAGGCCTTTGGATAAACAAGCTGCTGACCATCCTTTTCCAAGGGCACGGATTGGATCCTACCTGCCTTTAAATATGGGGTTATCTGAAAGTCCTGGGCAGGACCAGGCCCAAACTGAAAGTGGATTGCATCCAGGTTTGATGACTGAGGAGATCATGTGATAGTACTGAGAGATGAAGGAGAGGCTACAGCAAGGAGAAATGAAGGCTCTGTTGACACACGGCAGATGTGTCATTTTAATTGATTAAAAAAAAAGCTAGTCCACAGGGGACATCTTTAGTGTGGCCTTTGGGATGGATTTGGCTTTTTTCTTCTTGCCTACGTGATTGTACTGGACAGCCTCGGAGCCTGTGGTGTGAGAACAGCTCTGGGTGACCCGAGGCTGTCCCCATTGGAGCAGCTGTTGTGCCCGGAGGGGAGGGTGCCCGCCTGCCTTTCAAAGGCCACCCCCATCACTGTGAAGCTATGCTGACTCAATATGCCTGCAGCTCTGTAGCTGTCCTAGTGTGACAGCCTCATACGATGTTGGAGAGCAATGACAAACAGCCAGGAGGTGACGGGAACAGCTCCTGCCTGTTGTGAAAGGAAATGCTGAGAGCCAAAGAGCAGCACTACCCAGGAGAACTCCCTCGTGGGGAGCAACTTGAGGTCCACCTCCAGCTGGAAACTGAAGTAATGTAATATTAAAGAATGTACTGTAACAGCTGGAAATGCAGCTGTAGCACTGCTGAGTCTGAGTGCTCCAGGACGAGCTGGAAACCTCCGTTTCCCTGGCTCATGGGTACCAGAGCCAAGTGTGAAGTCAGCTTTGCCATGGTCAGATCTAACAGCAGAGCAACTGGAGTTTTCACACACAATATATGGTTCTGGGGCTGTTTATTTTCAGCCATGTAACCAGTACATCAAACGACTTCCAGAAATGCTCCATCTTGCTTCTGCTAGTATAAATCTATTATTGACTGCAGTAGGATTTGGCCTGCAAAGTGATGGGCATACATCAGCATATTTCTACAGAATATTTGGTATTGCTTTTACCCTTCAGGTAAGAAAGTAATTTAGTTGAGAATGATGTGATTATGGTAGCCTGAAACCTTTGTGTTAAAGAGGGTTCTTCAAAGCTGGACCGAAAGCAATGAATGACTGTGCCCCATTTTTTTTTTTTAAGGAGCTAGTCCTGTATCCTAGTCAACACAAACACATTTCATAAAACATATGTGGATTGTGAGAAGCTGGTAGAAAACTAGTTCAGGAGTTTCCATTCTTGCAACTTGTTTGTCTTCCATTCTTCTGTTACTTTCATGACTAAACAAATTTGACTGGATGCCTTAGTTCCTACTCAATGAAACTTCAGTACTCTGAGGGAATTCAGTAAACCAGAAACACAACTTGGTGCTTGAGAAGCTGCTTCCATTTTGAGAATGTGTTTCTAGAGAAGTAGGGTGTGAGTAGATGTGGGTAGTGAAAAAAATGGCACCAACCATTGCAGTCTTGATTTCTGAAGGCATTTTCTGAGTTATTTTAAAGGTTTTACGTATGCTTACTGAAACTTTAACTGTGAATATGAATTGCCTTTTAAAATGAAAACTATTAAGCCTAGACCTCTTTGTTGCTTCATTTCAGTCACTTGAAATGCTTCGCTCCCTGAGATTAATACCCAACAACTTCTTCCAGAAAAGCAGAATAGAAAAAAGCTTTACCTGCTCTTTTCTTTCATATCATGTCATCTTTTATTTTCTTTGGTTTGCTCGTATATATGTGTATATTTTATACTCTATAATTTAATGTTTTCTGTTTTGTCATTTTCATTAAGAAAGTTCACATCTGATTTTTTTAGGTGGACTACAGAATGAATTTTGTCTATGTAGACAAAAATCAAATGGGTTTTATCCTAAATTAGAAGTTGCATTTACGTGTTGGCAAAGTATAGCATATAAAGTATGGCATATAGGACATTTACTCAATAGCTTCCGAAATGCAGTTAATAAATATTGTAGGCATTAACAATTACCTTACAGAAACTGATCATAAACCAAGTCAGAAAAAGTATATATGCAAAACAGACCCCAAGGTAGCCGTTGTTTACATGCCAGCAATTTACACCGGCTTCTGTGCCGCCACTTCTTTCTCTCTGCAATCAGTCGTTACCACAGAAACTGCAACAACACATGGCACTGGGAGACAAAGCTCCTTCATTAAGAAAGACAGTCACTAGCATAAAAATTCTCTTCGTTTTATCCCTGCTGTTCAAAGGGTGTAAAATGCTGGTATCTTATAGTCTCATCGCAAATAAGGTAAATTCAGCCCTTCAGAGGGAAATGCTGTTAGTTATGCCCATTTGAACACCTTGGACAATGCAGGTTTTACTGAAAGCTCGTCTTTGTGCTGCTGTTGGATTGCAAACAGCCCCATGATGTAGACCTTGAATAAAATTTGGATGGAATTAGCCACTACCCCTAGTATTCTTTAATGAATTAAAAGGAATGTGTTTTCATTTTTTTCCTCGGGAACTATATAAAAATGCATTCAGAAGCTCTTGTGCAGGTCTGAACAGTGAGTTTGAGACTGCCTGGACTCAGTTTCCATGAGAGTGCTGGTGGAGGTGAAAAAGAACCTAATTTGCCCTTATCTTTTTCCTTAAGGCAGAACCAAAGGTTTGCTACAGACTAAAAACCCATTGGATCTGAGGTAATCTGTGGCTCCAGAGGTTGTAGTTGGGTTGTGTCTCCATCATAATACAGGGGTGGACAGGGGCTCTTCTGCCATTGCTTTACCTAGAAGCAGCTGGGCTTAAGAACTGGAGAGAAGCAGGCATGGATTATTTACCCAGTGTGCTAAGCCCTTAAGAAAGGAAAGGAACAGACCTTTCTGCTCCCTAAACTCAGTATAGCCCTGCCCTTTTTTCCTTTACATGATCTTGCCTTTAGGCTTTGACTGGAGACTCATCCAGAAGGCACTTTTTATGGCATTCCCTGTAGGATCCAATCTGCCCTTCTGGGCTCTCTGAGCAGAGTTCCATGAAGAAATAAAGGGGCAAAGGCTTTCCCACACTTTATTTATGTGTAGTAATGTGCAAGAACCACTCTATATGCAGGAGAACCTCTGTGTCTGTGCTTGCTGGCTTCCCTCATCTATTTGTAGCAAATTGTGGACACCAAATTTGCTTCAAAGGATCTGTCTGATTGCCACTCCCATGATGTGCGGGACAGAGTCATGACCCTGAACATGCAGTGCTTGTTGTCTGACAGCACCAGCTTTGCTGCTGGGGCAGTAGAGGTCACAGTTGAAGCAGAGGAAGCTTCAAGGAGTCAGTATTCCTTTTGGTTACTGTAAGGTACTGGAAAAGCAGATTCTCACTGTCAGGAGGGAGAAATGGTGATTCTCACCATAATTTCACTGTTGAGTATCCTGTAAGATGCTAACACTCTTTCCTGTAAGAAATGGGCTTGAAGTAGCTCAAGTTCTTTTTAGAAAAAATGATTTAGTAGATTGTATAAGCCACACTTTGGCATGATAAACTTGCACGGATACCAACAAATTTAGGCAGAACTCTACTCCTGAGCTGCTCTAGACCTCTGTCTGGTAGTGTTGTATAGCTTTAAATGAAGATACTGCCATCAATCAGCTTGTCACCTACCTCGCTACCCACTTGTATTAAATGATTTCACTATCAGCTAAGATGAAGCACACCAGTGAGTGTTAGATTATAGGTGTCTAGAGAGATTAGATACTGAAATTAGACGGATAACATCCAGGCTGCTGTGCTGGATCTCCCAGGAGTGCGGTCACCAATGTGTCCTGCTCCGTTCAGATAAACCCTAAAGCTGTGCTTCCTCATTCACTTCCCCTCAGCAGAGGATGCACGAACGAGGGGTGTGTATAGTCAGTCCCCTGAGAAAGTCACAGTATCTGTGTGCACTGTATAAGCAATGTGGCATCTAATTCTTCTGTACAAATAGTGGAGTACGTTGCAGCATGTGCCTGAATTCATCAGATGCCTTAGCAAGCTCTAACCCCTTCTGTTTCAGTTTCCTAAATGAGTAGTTTCTCAGTCTGGTTTTCCTTTTCATCCTTGACCAAAGATTATTCCAATAAGTAATAATTACGCTATTATTAAAAAAATGGTCAGTAAGAGATGTGAAGGCTGATGAGATCCAAGATGACAGCCACCCTTGGGGAAAGTATCCTTCTCCTTGGGAAAACTGATTTTAATGTGTTGGAGTAGCATGGGATTTAAAATTGGATGCATGGGTGTTAACATAATGCCTTAGTTTCTGTCTTCTTATGATAGGAAATTATTCTGCTGAGAAAAAGCCACAGATAATGAGAGATAGCATGTAAATTCCTGTTTCCACTGGTGTTATCCTTTTCTTACAGAGGGGCACAACCTTAGGAATATGCAAAGGGAAAATTGGCTTGATTGGTGGACTCTGATATAGGAGGCCAAAGGCCTTGTCACGTATTGCTGTCTCTGGAGTAGGCTAGAAGCTATTTTATGAACACTTTTGAAGTATTCACAAATGTGTAGGGATTATTTTTCACACCTATAGAAACAGATTGCTATCAGTTCATAGTCTCAGGGATCAAGAAGAGTATGAAAACTTATTACAAAAATAATACTTTTCTGTATTTAAAAATGTAATGACTTACGATCCCAGAGGTTAATTCTGGGACAGGATGTCTATTTTCTGTAGCAAGATGTCTTTTCTAGTCTCCAACTAGGCTCCACATTTGTAGAAAAGAAGGAAATATTTCTCAGAGTTTAAATATAGATGTGGATGTATGTAACTGTATAAACTAAGGTTTCTCTGCTCGTATTAATTATCATTGAAAACTGAGTCTCCCTACTTGAATGACCTATCATAGCATTGCCTTCTTCTGTACTGGGAGCTCTGAGAGTTCCTCTAAGAAAATACTAAATAAGATTCAGGATGATAAAGTAATAAAGGCTGTAGTATGATTTCAAAATAATTTTGGGGTTTTTTTTCTGGGAATTTTGTGTGAATTTTTCATGGTAGAAATGTTATTTTTGGAAATCTCTATATCTGTTCTTGAGCAGCAGCATTTGGCAGTCTTGAAACAGAATTTAAAATTATGCTGATGGTGCTCTTAATTCATATGTTACCTTAAAAGTACTCCCTACAATCTGCGTTACAAAAGATTGGGGAAAAAATTTTTTTTTCTTTGTATTCTCCTTTTTTAATTTTTTTCTCTCTCTCTCTTTTTTTTTTTT
>VXAY01000234.1:144676-166912 GCA_013399855.1 Oxyruncus cristatus
CTCTTTTTTTTTTTTTTTTTTTTTTTTTTTTTTTTTTTTTTTTTTTGTGGGTAGAAAGTGGAAATAGTTGCAAAATAAAAATTTCAGCCCTTACAGGTAAGAACTTCAGCTCAACCATACCAGTAAGCACAGGGGTCAACCATCAAGCAAAATACAACTACTCAAGAACTTCAAGAGAAGAGCTGAGCAGTGCTTTATTTAAGAGACCTGCCTTAGGAGTTCAAGGTAGTCAGAAAGTCATTGCCCAGATTTCTGTTTAGCTGAAGTGTTGCTATAAGAAAACACAGGAGCGTGAAGGGATCCCACATGTTTGGGATTTAAAATGGGACCCTTAGGCTTTGCCACATGCAGGCTGCTGAAAGAAGGTGAAGGAGTTCTGGTACATTTTAGTATTCTTTGTTGTGGGGTACAAGATGTCTGGCTATGATGGAAATTCTTTCCAATACCCCCATGGTGCAGAACAGAAAAAGGAATTTTAGTCTACTGGCAATGGTTTTAAACTGAGCACCTTGCAAGCCGGTATATGGCCAAGTCGCTGAGGGAAGCATCTGCAGAGGATGGCAAGGAGGAAGGTGCGAAGGGCAGGTGCTATGTTGCTGTCAAGGAGAGAAGTGTTTCTGTACTCCTCTTACTTCATGAGGGATTCCTCTCTCATCTGTGTCCTGAGGCATGAACACCTCTCTTGACTAACGTGGTACAGCTTTTGTTTTCGTTGCAAATATCCCCCCTCTCTCATCTCAAAAGAAAGGTCTGGATCATGTTTCTGGGTCTCCTTCTCTTGAAGGCTGCACCGGCCAGCGGCTCTTGGCCTCCTCCCTGTGAGTGGTCAGGAGGGAATGGGGACAAGTCCGTGCCTGCACCTGCATGGCACTCAGTGAGTCTAAAACATTTGCGTGTTTTCTAGAGAACAAAGATGGGTATGCAGGGAAAAAGACCAAGATGATATAACAGATGCCAATCTGCACAGAAAATACTGAGCCTTTCTTGCCCTTCTCAGGTAGAAGAACCTCTAGGTTTTAGAGCAGCATCCACTGGAATTAAACATAGCAGAGGTACTCCTGGTTTTAGGAATACTACTTTTGACCGGTTTAAACCTATTTACAGTGATGAGTCTGGTGACATTTTTTTTAAGCAGCAGAAGGCAGGATTCCTTTCTCATTTTTGTTAGTGATTTCTTTTGAGTAACCTAAGAGAAAAGTGTGTGTTTGTGTGCCTCAGATCGCAGATTTTGTGAGAAAATTGAGAGAATACTTGGGCATCTCACTAGAGGCACTGAAAGGATTAAGTAATTTCTGTGAAGTATTTTGAATTTCTGGAAATTGTTATGAACAAACAAAATATTATTCTCTTTGCATAAATATAAATGTACAACAGGGATAACCTAAGAGAATCTAAAACTCATCTTATACATTTATAAATCCTCCTCTTTTTTGGCTATTCTTATAGGTCCTATTTCTGAAGATGCTCACTGTCTGCAATTTCTGGGCAAATCATTGGAATTTAGAGATGCTCAGCCCTGATGCTGTATATTTTTCTTCATTGCAATTCACAATGTTTTCTTTAAGCTCAGTGCTGAAGACCAGGTTCTCAGCTGGAGTAAGTGAGGTAGCTGTGTTCAGCTGAACATCTCTATGCCTATTTGTATTAGCTAAAGACCATGCCTGTATCCTGATGTAAAAATGTCTCAGTTTGCAGCGTGAAAGCTATTGCTTTCTATTTTCCCAGGAGTAAAGATACTGCAGAAGAAACAGGTTTCAAAATCCTGCTGGTCATCTGTAAGGTGGTTTAGAGTTCATCCTGTTCTGTTAATTCATGGTATTTGTAGAGCAGGACCTGGTGAAGGAGTAAATTGGAACAACCTCATAGTTGCCAATATCAGCAGAGACAACTGGATGCTACTGCAGGGCTTACTTGGTATAATTTCGGAGTAAAGCCCTTGCTTTAGAGCTTTAACTCCTGCTGACTGTCTAAAATGCAGCTGTTGTGCTGCTGAACTATCTGAAAAATTTTTATCATATGGATAATTTCAGACTGTTGGCAGTAAAAACAGTAGCAGTCAGGGAGACTATAAAGAATGGGTTAAATCACAGACTTCATGCCTCTTCGGTATTCCTGGATAATAATCCACCTACAGTGACTCCACACTGTGGGTAGAAAATGCCTACCTCTTTTTAAACGTAATTTATGCACTCCTTTGCCTTTTGAAAAGGATAGACACCAGCCAGGTAGAAGACTGCTCTGCTGCATTAGGGCTCAAAATTAACCACCAAATGTGTGCCTGATGTGCAAGTCAATCTGCCAAGTCATAAATGTTACAAACAGACATCTGACTAAAGCGTGTGTTTTTCAAGTTCGCTTTCTGGCTATGCAGCTTTAGCAAATACTGTTTCTTCCAGCCTGTGCTAAAAGGACAGGGATACATATACTGTTAACCTGGCGTGACATGAAATCTGCCATAAACTGATTTCCCTGGAGGGTTTCTTTCTACAAGGACTGTGGGCTATGAGGCAGTGTCTCCCGCATGATTCTGGGTGTCCTTGACTTGATCTGCAGTGAGCAGGAAGGTGTGTGATAGTTTCTTCTGTGATGCAGTGGTGGCATCTGAGGAGGCTGAGAGTGTGAAGGAAGCTCATTCCTTCCCCTCCACCCCACCTCCATGAGGAAAAAGTCCTTGGGCTTGGACCTGAAGGGGTTGTTGGTGAGAAGTTTCTGCTTCTGAAGTAAGATTCAGACCTAGAAAATTCTATGGTGGTTGCATAAGTACTGAAATTACAACACTGCTAAAGCCTCAAAAGGAAGCAATTGACCGGGGAACATATTTCTAATATAATTGCTTTTTGACCTTTTTTCTGCTTTTGCTTTGAGTTTTGATTAACTTCACATTAATTATAATCAGTGAATACTGAGGAAGAAAGGGATAGGGGGTTTTTTTGTTTGTTTTTTTTAAAATTCTAGCAACTTTCCCTCATTCTTCAGTTTGAAGGAGGAGTAATTCCTGGTCCCTTCAGGAGTTACTCAAGGGGGAAAAAAAGTGCAGGGAGGTGAAATTTAACAGTTATGATCTCTTGAATTAGACAATGAGGATATAAGCAATTGCGGGCCATTCCTGTATGCCATAAAGAAACAAATCCATGGTAAATACGAGCTAGAATTAATCCCTCAAAAGCAGTACAGTGTTTTGAGGAACATAATGGCCCCTGGGCAATGCCCAAGGCATCTAGCCATGTTCTGTTCATCTAGAGCAAGAATTACCAGGCTATTACAGTGGAAAGAGGCACCAGTCAGTGAGTCTTGTGCTGTTCACATATCTCCAACACACTTTTCGGGTCTGCATCCTAGTCAAAGGGTATTTTCAGAGAGATTGGCACGTACAAAGCCGATGTACAACTGGTGTATCATCTGCCTTTCTCCTTGATTCTCCCAGGGCAATAACTAGGCTACTCCCTGTCCCAACACACTGCAAGTGACAGAGAAGAGGTCTAAGTGTCATCCTGCCGTGTCTCTCCTGACTTCTCTGCTTCCCATCCTGATCTGTAATAGTACCTCTGTCACTTCTGGCTGAATGTTTCCTTCAGAAACATCTTCAATATCTGCCTGATGCCTTCGTGTCAGAGGTCTTGCACTATGACAATGATCCTGGAGATAGAGCCAACTCAGCTGAGAAAAAGGTGACTGCTCCCACTACGCTTTGTGCCTTTCTGTGATTGCTCAGGGAGCTTCAGCGTGTGTCAGGCTTCAGCATATACAGCATCTGCTCTGGCATCTTCTTCTGTGGGGTGTTGGTCTCCTTGGAAGAAACCCACTTTGCTAGACACAGCTCTCAGCTCATACTAAGTCTGCCTGTTCTGAGAAGGCGATATGTTTTCTGACAAGATAAGCCAAGATAAAAATCAAGGGTTCATTCTACTGGCACTTGAGGGCTGATGCTGAACTTGCTCCTTCAATTCAAACTAGTCAGACCTAGTCAAACCTCTAGTCAGACTATACAGGTTATGGGGACAACGGGTTAACTCACTTAAACAATTTTCTGACTTTATCAGGTTGCCGCAAACTAGGACCAGTTCACATGTAGGCTATAGTTAAGTCTGTTAGTGCTTTAATTTTGTATGTTTTTCTTTAAAATGTCTATTTGAGGAGAGATATGTTTGAATTTTGTCATTATTTAACTGAAAGTTATTTGTTAGATCTGTAAATAATCTTTTAGGTACATTCTAGTTGGTGTGTCTTGTGTTCTTATCTGAAGGAGCAAAAATACTCATTTTTAACTGTTGTTTTGTAGATGCAGTGTTACGTGTTACTAGATTTTACCTTCCTGATCCACGAAAGCTTTGTTTTCTCATTTCCTGTCAATCTTATTGAAGAATGCTGAATAATCAGAATGAAGCAAAGATAAGATTGCCTTCTGATCTCTGATTTATTTTGAGCAAACTTTAGTTCTTTCTATGTCGAGGTGTCCTCACTTCACCTGCTTAGAGCAAACGCGATACTGAAAATTCATCTAATATCTCCAATTTATCTCCAAATTTTTGTGCAACTGTTGGTCTCCACAATACCCTCCACAATACCCAGATAAATAATGTTCTATTATCATGATTAGAGATGTAAATGACCACCAAAAAGCTGTGGCTTGCCAGAGGTCACGTTTGAAGTCAGAAGAGTTAGTGCATTTCTGGGCTTCCCACATAAGATCTAATAACACTTCTGCCTGCTGCCTTATCATCTTGTTGCTTCAGCTCCATCACTGTATCTGCCTCTGAGTCTTACACATATAATGACATTGGAGTCCTCAGTGAACAGAACGCATTAACAAGCCGCATCTTTTCATTAGACAGCAAATATTCTCAATTAAAGACTGCTCACTTTTTCTAGACTTTTTTTTTTTTATTAATGCAATCAAACAAGGGCAAAAGGGTGAGAATCACCCCCAGAGTAATACCTATGTGAACTGCTGCTGAAATTAGCATGGCATCTTTCAGTCTGACAGAGCAAAAGCCTAATGGCATGCTCTCACTTCCACAAATGCCCTATAGATTTAAGCCAGTTGTTGTTTTCTCCTGAAATTCCATTTAGTCTTGGATCACAGCTGAAAAGTCTCTGTATGTGGTGAAGGGCATAATTCTTGTGCAGGACTCCTAAGAGGAGAAGTTGGTTTGACTGGGTTGAAAGGTTGAAGTACCTGCTCTACAGCTCTTAAAGAGACAAAGTTGGCCTCTTTCTTTCTCTTCTCTATTTTTTTTTTTTTTTGAGTGCCCAACTCTTGTGCCAGCCATAAAGGTGTCTGACCTTCACAGGCCACAGAAAGATAAGTGCATCAGAACACGCTGTCCAAAATCTTCACGTGTCCCTACAGCAAAGGCTCTTCCAGTGTTAGCACTGGTGACAATACATGAAGCTTTTCATCGTGTAGCCTAACCCTATTTTATTCTTCGGCAAGCTTGCAAGAGCAAAATGTGCTTTTTTGACCACAAAATCTTTTATTGCAAATTTCCTTGTTCCTGGCCTCTCGGGCAGAAGGTAGTGCATATTGCTAACTCATCTGAATTATTCTGATTAGGTTGTTCTCACCTTGCTGGAAAAGGATTGGCTGTAAGTGGCTGCTGTCTGAGATTTCAGGCTCTTGACAGTCTTGTTTCCCTACGAATAAGCTGCTGATTTGTCATCCTATCTTCCCTTTCCAGGGTCCTAACTCTGTTTATTCCTCCGATGTGAATACTGAGGGGTGAGACTTCCCTCTCCCTACAGTGATTTGTTTTTCTAGCTCTGAAGCCTTCTTCCATCTCCTATTTCTAGGAGATACATCCTACTCCAGGCATTTTCCTCCTCATTGCTTACATTGCAACCACCGTTTTCTGCAGTTCCGCTTCAGGAGAGTGTCCCTCTCATGCCTGGTGATAACTGCAGTTCCTCCCCTGCACAGCACCCCATGTTCCGTGAGCAGGAGAGCAGATATTCAACAACAATTAAAACTTCAATTTAAAACCAGAATCTGTGCCACAGCCTCTGGGTGAAAGAGGAACTATCAGACGGGCAAGATGTTTCTACTAAAAGCGAAAATGGTTTTGTGTCCAGAAAGGGCTAAAAAAACACAGTGCCAAGTTAAGAATCATTAGAAGAAATTTTTTTTTTCTGATCTGTATGGAAACCTGTTTTTATTCTCAAATGATTTAAAACCAAACAACCCCCCCTCACCTCGTACAAGCAAAAGGACTGCAAGCAGGTGATGTGTATTTTTAAATAACTCAATGGAAATTTTTTTTCCCCAAATTGCTTTTATAGAGATCCTTTTTTTTCCTTGAAAACGTGCTATAAAGTTTGTCATATTTGTTCTTCAGACTTCAAACTGGCAAGGCTTTTTCCTTATCCAAAGATTTGAGGAAAAATATTGTGCAGAAAGTTTTTTTTATCTTTTTATCTCCTGGTAATTCCCTCTTAAACTTTGCTGGTTTGTTCTTTCTTTCTGATTACCATGTTCACTTTTTCTTTTTTATTAAGTCAGTGTGAGGAGAAAAAAAGAAACTAATACTGAATGGTTTTTTTCTCATGAAGAAAAAGGAGAAACTTGGAATAAATGTTACTTGAGAGGAAGGAGAGAAATGGGAGGAAAAAAATCTTTTCTTGCCAAAATGTATCTACATTTATTTTTTCAGCTCTGGATCTGAAACTGTGGAATACATACAATACTGTTGATACTCCAAAACTCGTTTCTTAGCCAAAAAGTCTGTGTATTGTGAGAAGGCTTCCCAAACATCATCTGCAAAACTTTCAAAAACACAAAACCTCATAAAGATCGATGCATTGATCTTTTCCCTTCCTTGCAACCCTTATGAGTGTCTGGATCTGAAAGTCAAGTAAGCCTGTGTGATAAATGTTAGAGGGGCTGGTGGCGTGCATGGTGACTTTACTTTTGGCTCATGTCTTTCTGCGCGTGTTTAAAAAAATAAAATCATTGCCTCAGCACAGTGGGAGACTGAAATACGAGTGACCACTTAGCGTTTTGACAAAGGCAGGTGTATTTTTTAAAAAAAAAATTCTGCCCTAAGCTGCCGAGCCTGTGGTGAGTTTTGTTAACTAGACATTTCGTAATTTGGGCTACTGAGTTGGCTTAAGAGCGTTTTTGTGGCCTGTGGGCATTTTAATAGCAGGACTGCAGTGAATGCTAGCAGGAATTATGCAGCTTGAGAGTTTCATGTTATCCTGAAATTTTTCTTGATTACAGCTAGCACCATATGCAGTGCAGGTAGTAAATGAGAAGGTATTTTTTTTCATTTGTATGTAAGCCTTTATTGATATTCCTCTCAAAATACAGCTTCTGGTCTCTCAATACACATGGTGTGAGGGTTGTGAATGTAGTTTCCACACATAATTTCTGGATGTATTTCTGAGTCCTTTGCCATCTGTTTACATTACTGCTCTTGTAAGAAGGTCTTTAGACCAAATTATTGCTGCATCGGGACAGTCATGTACAAGCTCATAGTAGAAATCTTTTTTTTTTTTTTTCCCCCTCCCCCCCTGCAGTTGTCAAAGTGAGGAGCAAGGAATGTCACAGGCAAGTATTTCCACTATGGGTTTTGCAGTTGCTAAAATTATTGATGTGCCTACAGTTATCGTAAGTGGAAATTGCATCTATTAGACTGACATTGCTAAATAAAACCTGGTTGACTACTGGGATGAACAATATGTTCAGACATCTTTGTGACAATTAAAAAAAGAAAAGCTATTGTTCCTAACATTCACGTCTAGGATCTCTGTTTAAATTTACCACAATTCTTGTACCTGTAAACATGTACATCTCACTTCTAAAATAGATTTAGGACAATTAGGACAAAAATATTAGATCTGATTTCTCACTGGTCTGAGTTTGACCTTGCTGCTGAAGTCAAGAGCAGGAAAACTTTATATTTGCAAGAAATGCCTTCAAATCAAAGAGCAGCTCTCTGTGGTGTTCTCAGCAGACATACAGCTACTTTGAAATCTAGCATGGATGAAGAAAGTATGAAAGATGGTACTTATGAAGATGGTACTTGGTCAAAGCAAAAGCCCATGGATACACAGCCTCCCTATGCAGTATTCCATAACCACGCAGATCCAGGGAACAGAGTAGCTGCTTGCCTTATCCTGTTTCAATTCCTGTCTGACAGATATTGTGTAAGTCTCTGTATAAAGGAAGAAATAGCTTTAATTGCTTCAAAGGAGAGTTCTCCACCTGTTAGCAGAATGAAAATAAGGCTGACCTTCCCAGATTCCGACATGTGAAACAACTTTCCCTTGTTTGCAAGAACCCAGCAGAAGTTTTATGGATATGCCCCCTTCCTTTGAATTTTCTTACAAGGTGACCTTCCTCCCAACTGTCTTGAGTATTTTGCCCTTCAATATTGAATACTTGTTTCAAAATCTAATCGTATTTTGGTTATATCTTGTCCCTTTTGTAGAAGTTTGTTAAAGTATTTTCATAAATGATTGAGACTCACAGAACCTTGTTGATGCAGGGAGATATTAGTATGGGCAATTGCCTTATCAGATGATGATAAATAGATTCACAAAGCTACCACAACTGACATTTTAAGTTTTTAATACTTAGAATCTTTGGGGATCAATGTGAAGAGACCATCTGCAGCTGCCATTGACTTCTAAGGGAGCTATGAAAATTGGGATTCGATGCTGAAATTTCTGTCATGGCCCTCTTTGTGAGCTCAACATTTATATCTAAAGTGGACTTTGGCTACTGCAGGATGTCCAATGCTTTATGGGACCACAGAGACAAGATTCAGCCCAACACCTGAAACTGCCTTGTGATTAGCTTGTTTTCAGATGTGGTAACAGGTCTTTTGGATGTCAAACACAGAATCTTGAAAACACCATTCCTCCTATTGTAAGAGCAAAGGTAGTTTAAAAAAAGCACACATTTAATTGCAAGATAGGCTGGAACAGTTTTCATGCAGAACATACAGGAAGCAAGTGGCCTGAGAACACAAGCTTTAAACTTCCTGGCTTTTGCTCATATTCTTGCCACAGTTCCCAGTAAGATTTTTCTTTTATCTACATTTACTGTAGTTCCTTCTTTTTTCCTTTCTAATAATTTAAGAGACAAGATGACAGAACAGATTAAAAAATATCTATAAATAATACTGTATGTAAAGAGGCATTTACCCACTGAATCTTAAAACCCATTCCCTGATTTGGATCTATTTTTATAAGCTTCATCTTACTTGACACTGACAATGATTCACATAAATATTAAGTATTCATTTTCAGTCCATTGCACACAAGTGAAGCTAAACTGTAGTGTTCTTTGGAGTTTTTACCCTGAAGGTCCTTACTCAGGACGGAAAGAGGGTGAGGAGGATTCAGTTTCTAAGTTCTCTACAATTTGGTCCTGTCGTCATATATTAGATAGCATAGATGCAGCATTTTTAAAGTTTTCAATGACATTCACATTTCAATTGTGTGTGTTTTGTTGATTTTTTTTTTTCCCCTTTCCCCCCCTTCTATATGAAAATAGGATGTGCTATCCTGAATTAAGGTCTAAATGTGAAGGTTGTGAAATAACATGATGTCTTATTTATACTTGTGTTGTGGTTATACAGATCAGCTCTATCACTATTCTTTTGCTATATCTTGTTTTTTTGATTAAATCAGTCTTGAAATGTTTTACTTATTGTCCAATTGTTTTGTTCTTTGGCCTACCCAGAAAAGCTATGTAAACAATGAAAGAAAGTATTTTTTTCAATGGTTGTCACTCCTAAATTCTAATACAATTGTGTTTCTGTTATAGCAGGAGTAGATTTGATAACAGATGGTAAAACTGCAAAACTGTCTCTGCTTCATTAGACCCCCTGGCAAATCTCCTACATAGGGTAAATTACAGCAGAGAGGGATATTTAACAATATACCCTTCACAGTTTCTAGTAGGGTTTTGAACTAGTTTTATGTTTATCATGAAGGCAGTGAATGTAATAGCTAGAATGTCTGTGGATCACTTCTGTGTTGTTTTTAATACCAGAACTGAAGCATACATGCTGTAAAAGGCTCTAATTTAGCAAATACTTGTTCTAGTGCTTTTCCAAGTTGAATTTATCCTGGCAATAGTTAATTGAGATTCCTTTCCTTTAATGGTGATAATGCATTTTTATTAAAAAGTAATAAAATGTAAGTGATAAATTTCCATTTAAATTAAAAGAATGTTTATGTTAAAATATTGATGAAAAGGCAGCCTTCAGAGATTTTAAGAATGCTTGTGTTACATGGCACAACTGAGAGGTGACAGATTGATAGCCCTGGGAAACACAGGTCTTTTCAAAACAAATTATGTGATGTGTCCTCACACTGACTTGGGAGCTCACTTTGCAGGATGGCAGAACTGCTCAGGCTCTGGGGTGAAAAAGTTCTAATTCTGCATATCATTTGCTTTTGCATATCAGCTTATATTTTTCTGTGTATTTTGTTCATTCCTTCTCCATAGGGGCTGCACAGAGATCCCTAAATCATTGTACACGGCTCACCCTGGACTCTACTGCATGAGGACAACACATGGTTATTTCCTAAACAGGGACTGGCTTCCAAATTGTGAGTGGTTGAAAATAAAAGACCAGTTGTCATGCACTAACATTACACTGTCTCTGATAATGTCAGTAAGCATATATGTTTTCTGCCACTAATCTTGCTGAATTCAGTAGCCCAGAATTACCACACAGGAACAGCTTCTTACTTCCGCATTATTGGGAAATTCTGCTTTGCCATGTACCCAATATATTGGTTTGTGAATTCCTCCTGCTGTGCAAACTGGATGAGCTTCACTAACTGCCTGGATTATGCAGCTGAAGTGGGAGGTCTCTTGAGCAGAGACGGATGAAAATTTGAAATCCTGTAGCTGGAGGAAAACATTAAACTTGAAATTTCCCATTCTAAGCAAAAAACTGTAGTCACTGTATTATTGCGTCCAGGGGACTATTTCACACTACAAATATCTCCTGTTTTCATTTGAGCATGTTTTTGAAAACAGCTTAGATTCTGTGTGCATTCAGCAAGTACATTTAAAGGACTTTTCCTGTTAGTGAAGAAAAATTATGGGCATTAACAGGGCTTTGATGCAAGGTAGTTGCCAACAGCATGAAAGCACTTCTGGGCACAGGTGGAAACAATGCTGTAGGTACTGGGAAATTTCAATATGCATTAAAAAAAATTACATCTGCAGGGTTAGTGTCTTGGGAATCGTAAGTCTGAACTCTTATGGCAACATCCTTCCGTGAGTCTGCCCTCAGAAGTGAAGATGTAGGAAGCGACTGCTCGATGTCTGCGATGCAGGAGTGATGAAGGAGGTGATGGAGAAGCCCTGCTGTCTGTGCGCTGGACGTCACAGCTCCGAAGAACACTGCACCTTTTGAAAACTCATAGCTTTGGGTGATCTTCTGCTCCAGTCCAGGTTGGTTTGGGAAACATTACATCTGAGTGTAGTGTAAAGTCTTCCTGTAGATCTGTCAGCTTACTGTCCTTATAGCAACAGCATTTAGAGGTGTCACAGAAATTATAACCCTACTGTGCTAGTTACTGTAATAAACATATAGTAATGGAGAGAGGAAAAAATACAAAGCAAGTAACCTGGGAAATGTTGTCTTCCTTTTGAAAATGACATGCTAAGATTAAATGTCTTGTTTGATTTCACACAAAGTAAAATGCACAGAAAATGAGAAGGGCTGAAGCATCCCCGAATGATGTTGCATACTGAGCTAATATAACATGGTGTTTGTGTGCTTGTGCCATTGCAAATGTTCATTTGCTGAGCTATATGTATACAGCCTGCCTTTGTACTCCTGGCATGCTGTAGATGCTCCCTGAGAGGATTCTTCAAAGCTAAGGTAGGCATGCAAGTAGGATGCACTGATAATGATGTTGGTCAGATTGGCTAACAAATGCTTACTTGATAAACTGCAATAATTCAGTTACTTGCAGTCTTTTGTCCAAATCTCAGATGTGGGAACTTTTTTCAGGGTTTGTTTTTTCCTTTCTAGTAAATTCCCACCAGGTAGGTCTATGTATATGTCTGAGGACGTGTGGACTGTTCTGAATGAATGTTAAAAATCGCCTAGTAAGAACAAAGGTGTGTGTACTCTGCTGCCCTAGCCAAGAAATCCTTTGAGAACAGTAAATGTGCAGTTTTAGGAGTTGCTATAGATGGTGGTAGTATGTATATGAAGATGAATTTGTGGTTTGGAGTGCAAGACGCTATAGAATTGTTACTGAATTTCAAACTTTTATTTGCCTTTAGTCCATGCCACTGACACAATGAAAACTGAGCTTCTTTGCTTAGTGAAGCAGGTTCTCCAAAACGTGTTATCTTTAGAACAGTGAATGCACTTTTGCACTATTGATTTCCTGCTGCTTAGACATAACTAACATTTCAAGTAATCTATACGGTTTTGAAATTTACATTAGGTCTTTTAATAAAATCACTAGCACCTTAGAGACTTCTTGGTACCATACACAGGGAATTCCTACCAACTAAACACTAAACAACAGAAACACTAAATTTCAATATTGCTTAAGCGAAACTCAGTTCTAAGTTGATCTGCTACTGCCCCAAAACCAGAAAACTAAGCACCACCCCACAGCAATTGCCTCAGGTATTGGTTGAGCTATCATAGCACGGTTAGACTGTTCCTGGTTTGTCCTTACAAGGGCTTTACTGCAAACTCCTGAGTTAAAATCAGTTCTGCATTATGCAGGACACATTCCCAAGAAGTGCTAAGACGTACTGTCACTAGATTTCTTGCAGAACTCCACGCTAGAAGTGATGGGGAGATCCACGCTAAAAAAAGAAACAGGAATAGCACAATGTGGCTGATACCATGTTGTCGTGTTTTTAGAGTAGGGATCAAAGGCTGCTGTGAAGGCAAGCCCTTTTGCATCGTGTGTTGTAGCAATTACACAATTGTCCTTGTCCTGAGAAATTTTACCTGAAATAGGTCTGCCTGGGTCTCTGGCTGGATACAAATAAAATCAGTGATTACTGGGGTAGTGGCCCTAGAAGGTGGGGTGTGATTTTACTGATGGTCCTTAACTTCTTGCCCATGTTCTTTTCTGTTATAAGACATGACCTCCCTTCCACTGGAGGTTGTAGGCGCTCAGCATTTTAGAGGTATCTCCCTCTTCATTTTGTTTTGAAGTCTGTTATCAAATTTGAAGCATTCTGACTGAAGGTTTTCATTTAATTAATAACTGGATAAATTAAAAAAACTGGCCTCCACCATCTATACCTGTCAATTGATCCAGTGTAATGATGACTGTAAGAATCCAAGCTGAAAAATTAGAACAGGGTTATGGGAATGAATTTTCAAAGTGAAATCTGCAGCTAAATGTCTGTTGTGTTTCAAATGATAAGCAACCTGAACTGACCAGATCTTTCTATATTTGAGAATGTGTTTTTTGAGGGCAAAGGTGGGCAGGAATAGGAATTCTGCTTCAGTGGAAACAAGTAGCTACTATGCTGTTGGTGTATTTCTGTGTACATTTTTCATTTTTTAAAAGATGGATTCGGTTTGGTTGTGCAGATGAAAATGTATGTTTTAACTTGTGTTTGTCTCTGAAAATTATAAGACTCGGTAGCAATAGGTTTTGCCGTTCTTATTTAAAACCATCTCACTGCTGCTTAAAAGGGACATTCTTTCCCAGGTTTTCAAGTAAAAAGTCAGTATGGTATTTTAAGCCATTTCATGTAGTCACAACACCACAGTGGTCTTGACCCAAGGTTTTCTTAAATCTCGCAGTGCTGAGATTTACTGCTGCTCCTGAAGTATCAACATAATTATGTAAGTGTGTGCCAGCAGTGTGTGCCTGTGTTGGAAGCTCATGAGCAGCACACACATTGCTGGCTGTCTGCAGTGCACTGAAACCTGAGATTTATTGCATTTACAAAAGGCCATTACAATGCAATTTTAACTTACTGTCATTAAAGGGTCTTACATCATAAGCAATCACTGCAAAAAGCCTTGGACTGAGATTTATTCATAATTTTTACAGCATGATTTATTAGCACCCCTGTTATATCTTATAAATCTTGTTAGAAAGAAATGAAAATCAATTAGGGCCTGGTCCTTTCACCTTTACCCATGTTGGGTGGTACCTTGTTCTCAGCCTGCAGGAAACGAGGATATTCCTGGAGTAAGCTATCACTACAGGAGTAGGAGTGAATACAGCAAAATCTGGGTACTTGGAGACCACAGGAGAGAAATGTAAAAATTATTCTAGAAATGACAGCATTTGGTTTATATTCCAGGGGGAGGGGGTGGTTCTCCAAAGATTCATAGATTTCTCTGATTTCATCCAATGCTAACACTTCTGTGTACCATTTGGAGTGAATCACATATTTATGTAATGCAATATTCAGTAGAGAAAGCCAAGTCAGCCTTCTAAACTGTTCTTTCCTCAGATCAAATTCAGCGTGTAGTAACCGAGAAGCTAATTGTAAGACAATTGCAAAGATCTCAAAATGGCTGTTTTATTAGTCTTACCTCCCAAGAATGCACTGAAATTTCATAAAATCAAGCCTATACAAAATAGAAACTCAGTTTTGCCATCTGTATTTGCACAAGAGAGAATTATGCACTTGATTATCAATTAGGGCCCAATTTTTCAATTTGAATACCCCTGCTTGCCCCTTTTATTATGAAATGCAGCACTTGGATATGATTTAGTTGAACATTAATTGAAGTCATGTGGTTTGATGGGATGTATTCTATAGCCCTGTGCAGTAAAAAATGCCAGTAAGATCATGATGAGCTTTGTCAGTATTAGTTCTGTGTTTTGATGCAGTGTGCTAAAGATGCTCATGTCTTCAAAAGGTTATGAAAATACGTATTTGAATACAAACACTTCTAATAAATTGCTAAGATCTATTGCACTTCAGTGCTTTGGAAAGGAAATATGCAATGCATCTATTAAAAAAGCAGTACACTGCAACTAATTTGTTATCCTGAACCATACTGCAGGAAAATTCAATTCTATCCTTGAAGTTGGTGATAATTTTGGCACTGAGTTTCAGTAACAGTAAGGCTGGGCCCTCTGTTGCTGATTTGCTAACATCTCTCCTTATGTTAAGAAAGGCAGTATGTATAGACTTTACTAAAGTACCACTATAAATATACACAGATCAGTCACGTATTTTTACAAATAAAAAAGATGAATACTGTTAAATACTAGACTGCACAACAGAAGGGAAAAACAAGATGGAAAAATAGTTTTTCTAGGTATAGTCTAATATATCACATTTTCGTGAGCAGTTCTACAATAGAAATATTATAATTGATCCACAGATCTTTTTATCCTTTGTCTCATGATATACCAACATAGAATACCAGTATTTTGTTGCCTTTTCCTGCCCTAACCAAAACCAAAATAGCAAATGTCAGGAGAAGGGCAAAGAAAATAATTGAAAGCACATAGGAATGGATTAAAGATAGAAAGGACCAAATATCATTCTGAACCCAGTCACTAAATTCTTATCGATTTCAGTGGCACCACGGTTACATTTGCAGAAATATTTTGGGATGGTTTAATTTTGAAGTCCTTCCTCATATGGAAATCCCACTCAGCATCGTAGGAGGTGGCAGTGATAGGAAGGCATATATATGTGTATGCATATGATGGTATGATCCATACAATCACAGCCTTGGCTAAATCAAGTAAATTTTGTAACCTAGAAACATTAAAATTAAGTAAGATTAAAAAAAATTAAATTTAAATGGCAACAGATGCTGTTCTTTTTTAAGGTTTTAGAATAATAGAAATAAAATTGGAAATAGGCAAATGGATTTAAAAAAGTCCTTGAATTAAAACTGTTAAGTCTGTACTAGGCAGTCATGGATTTGTCAGGTGGATAACATCATCCCTCTCATCTCCCTGTGAGACTGTGACTTCAAAGAGATTGTAAGATATTCTGGGCAAACATCACCTCTTCCTGTATGTTTCAGATCAACTCATACTGTTGAAGTCATGATTCTGCATGGCTGCTGTGATTTTTTTTTTTTTTTTTTAAATTTGTGTGTGTGTGTGTGTTTAAAAATGCATTACTTCTGAAGTCGGAGGGACAATTCCCAGGAGTTATTGTGTGCCTGCCCCCACGTCAACCAATTTGATAGAGACTGAATGTAAGAGTTAGTGTGAGCAGTGAACACTTTCTAACTGGCATTGCAAAGGCTTCTTTGGTCAGGATGCAGAGAAGACTACCGTGCTCACTAATGGGTTATGTAAGGATTTGCAGTAACATGTTCCTTGATGGGAGAAAATAGGAATAAAATGGAATTTTAGGAACTGTATTAATAATGAATGATGGAATGGTAGTTAATAGATGTCTGTAATACCATTATACTAGAAGTGCAAGGGAAACCTCATTTAATGTTGAAAGATTCTCATTTTTCCAGAGCTGTAATGCAGCGTGCAGTTAAAATTAGGCTGTCTCGTTAATTGTCAGAGTATATGGTGAGAATTCCTGCAGCCAGCTTCAGTGCAGGATTAGATATGCCTCTGCAGGAGAGACCTTCCAGAAAGGCCCAAGGTGGGAGAGCAGCTCCATCAGGGCGCCTTTGATGCGATCTGTCCCTGAGGAAGAAGGGGTCCCCGTGGGTAGAGGAAAGTGGGGCTTTCCCTCTCTCTGCTCACCCTTGGTGGGAGACCTCAGACCACTGCCTGTGGAATGGCTCCTGTGCAAAATGTGTCCTGCATCAGATGGCTGTGGAATAAGCTCCCGTTGTGAAGGATGATGAGTATCTATTCCCTCTCCCTGATACTTGCCTCAATTCCTGAGTTTAGCTGTCCTGGGCAGGGGTAAAGAACAGGCAGAATCATTCCAGCCTCTAATCCTCAAGACAGTATGGTTATTCAGGAACTAGGATCCCATAAACCTTCTCATGCCTATGGGTTGTAGTTTATAGAGAGAAAAATCAGTTTAAATGAACATAGCGAGGTTGAAATGCTCTTGAATGTACAAAAAGAAAGCAGTAAGAAATCCCTGGGAAATACCTTTTTCTCATCTCTTTACCACTTTTGCCTGTCTCCTTCTCAGTGTCAGAAACTTGTCCTTCAAAAATCACCCACTGAGGAAAGCAGATTCTTCTGCAGGATGTGAAGGGAAAACATGAGGGAAGGGTAAGCGAGAGTTTTGCTTTTCCTCTTACAGATCAAAGCGGTATAGCATATGCCAGGATAGCAAGTCAAGCTGTTGAGGACTTTCCATAGGACCCCTACCAGCTTTTATTTAAAAACAGTAAAAATTTTTATTTGGAAGGACTACAAAAGCTTTCCTGAGGGTTCATTAATGAAGTTTAACTGTCCAATTTGAATGTGAGCACTAGTGCAGAATCTCAGCTGAAAGCTCCTCGTTCCCAAACACTGAGTAACCCAAGGAATGTGAGCTAACACAAACACAACCTTCTCCCGCTGGGGAGGAGGAGGAGGAAGGGGGACAAATATGTTAGATACCTGCCTGCCAAACTCCCCAGGAAGTCAGTGGGAGCTTTGCTAGTGGAAGAATAGCATGACCAGACATAAATATAAAGGAGAGAGGATGCCAAGACAGTATTTTTCACACATTTGTGTACTTAGGACCAATGAAGTCTAGTAAAGTGCAGAGGGCAGGAACTCTATTACAATGTAAGCCTCAGATATGCTGCTTTAGCCTACTTCCGTAGCTTTCTGTGGGACTCTATTTCCCCCTTGCACCAACTTATGAAAAATAAATTTGCAAAGTCGTCTAATGATGCAAAAAAGACAGTTCTAATGAGCTATGAAGAAATGTCTCGCCAATACAGGTGCACAATATCCATTGACATGCAGTGATATTTAGCTGCCTGATCAGATGCTTTTGACAATATTCCTGGATGCCTGCCTACCTATATAAACATCCAGTATCTCTACACATCAGATCTTTTCCATCACCTTGTCTGTTACTCTGTTCAGACCTCCAGGAACCCGACTTTTCCTCTGGTACCCAAATGTGGATTCCTTAAGTTTAGGAGAAGTACACCACCTTTATCTCACTAAGGTAGGTGTCTAAGGAAATCTGTGATTTGAAACAAGCTACCTTTTCTTATTACAGATATAGAATATGATGCAATTTTTTGGAAGTGTTCCTTTTTTTTTTTTTTTTTTTGAAATACCTACATTATTTGAGAAATCAGTGCGTAGAAAACTAGAATTTAATTAAAATCAGCCCCTATTGTTTTAACAAGAAACTGTTGACTATGTTGCACCAAAAGACAAAAGATTAGTGACAGGGAGCTTTGCTTCATCAAAGTAAGTTCAGAAATAAACAAAATTTGCAGAGTTAGCTGATTTTGCCAGACATACACAAGTGCACTTCCAGTCTTCCCTGGCTGTCTACAATGAGATCAGATGTAATTTAGTATGAGTCAGGTGCGGGTGAAGCAAAACAGTCAAATGTACTTGTATTTGCAAGCAGTGTCCATCAAAATCCTCCAAGAATGGCTGGATTTGAGTTAATGCTGAGCTTTTCATAGACAGTTCCTAAACATTCACTGAATTAGCTTACCAGATAAAGCCTGGAGGAATCTTGCTTTATACAGATATGCTGGTTTTCATTTAATCTCAATATTCATAGACTGTATTCCTTTTACTTGCCCAAGTGTAACGGTATAATGGTTATGTAAACTAATGCTTACATTAACATGTTATTTTGACATGTATTTTGGTGCCATATGTAAACACCAAACGTAAATAATAACCACCCTTAGTACAGGTCTCAGTTCCATTTAAGAAGAGAATTTTTTGTGATTTTCTGTGGACAAAATGACCATGTGAATTTACATTTTTGCATAACTGAAATACAGTTTTTAATTGAAAGTAGCGTACACAAAAGTGAAGAAATAGTGGATTTGTTGCCTGACTCTAGTAACGATTGCTTTAATATACCATTCACTTGTTAATGATGCTATCAATTATTACACTGTAAATTAGCTATTGTGAGTTTGAGGTCTTTTTGCAGTGTCTGTGTTAGGTTATAGGACAATAAATCAAACTCCCATCTCTTTTTACATCCATAACCATAATGTATGGCTTTTATTAGAAAATGTTAAGTGTCTTATAATGTCTTCTTAATGGACAGTGTGTGCATGTGTTGATGATGAAAGCCATCTTCTTTCATGCAAAATATTAATGCATATGGCCTACGTCTCCATAGATACAAGTTAAAGAATCATATTTAACCCACAAAATATTTAGTATACACTTTGCCCAGAATAAATATTTATCTAGTTGGACAGTCCTTTAAGGAAAGAACAAGTTAGAGGTCAATCAGGAGCTGAAAATTCTAACAGGTATGCACATGTGATTGTGAATAAATGGTATATAATCCACTGCAAAAAAAGCCCCAAAAAACCAACCAAACAAACCCAAATCACTTTATAAAACACCTATTACTAAATGAAAATACCCTTAGAGAATTAGGAAATGGAATCTATATCCTCCTAGAATTCCAGTTTGTGGATCGCAAAGACTCCTAATACTGGTTATAGATTTTTGTCCTTCCACCTAAAATATCATAATACCTCCAAGCAAGAGGGTGTTTTAGCCTCTCTATCCTTTTCCTTGGGACAACGTTATCCCTTTGACTTTTGGACCACTCCACAAAATCTTGGACAAGCACACTGCTTTGACTTGAAATGTGTTTTACCAACAGATTCCTGGGTACCACAGAGATCTGCTATTCAAATCAACGTCTGCTAACACTGTGCTTGATTAATGGAAACCAAGCATTTTGAAGGATACCTGCCAGCCTTCCCTCTCTGTTTCCATGTTCCTTTGGCAGAAATCAGGGCTTTGAAATCTGCAATACAACAGCAACATCTTTTCATCTTATGGTAAATATTTTATTATTGCTTTATCCCCCATGCTGTTTAAAGAAATTCATTTAAAATATGAACTCCTTTGTTCAGGGAAGAAGTCTCCAAAGGGTATGCAAACAAGAATCTTTAGAAATGCAGCAAGATGTAACTCCAGGCTCAGCTCCAGCTTTCCCCATTCATTCAGTTTGCAGACCTGGCGTCTCCCTGCTGGAGATCTCTGCTCAGACGGAAAGTCTCCAGCAGCTGCTATTCCACCACCCATTCATACATGACCAGCTCCCCTCTCCCTGTTCCCTGCATTTCCACTTCTCTTTCCTCCATCCATCCAATTTTCTCACTAATCTGATCTCACTTCTTTGATCCTCCTCAGGAACACTGATCATCCTCCCCCACCAAAGCACCACTCATCCCTACCGAGGGCTGGCAACAATTAAGCTGTAACAAAGGTACATTTAAGGGAGGAATAAAACCTATGCAAATGAATTTCTTTGTGAAGGCACAATCTTTCATCTGTTTTTCTACTTAATCAATATGGGTATCCTGGGGGTTAATCCTGCTGCTGTTCCTGAAGTAAATGTTTTCATGACTTTTAATTTCAGGAGCAGAATCAGGCCCTAATTAATGTAATTATCCTCATATGTCATAGCATGAAAGGTGTCTACTTTAAAGGAGTTGGGCGACTGTTACAGACCACCTTCATCCACAGCTATGCTGTGAACTGCACCAGTGTGCATTCCCTTTCCAAAACAACTGCAGGCACCACGAGGGGAGGAGTTGTCCTTCAGTACCAAGCAAGAAAGCTGTCAAACAGCGTCCCTTCAACATCAATGAAACTCTCTCCTGTGATTAATACTTTGCATTTCCCACAAGGGAAAACGACAGAGTGAGGAGGTAAGTGGGCAACTGGATTACCCATTTGCAGAGAAGCATGATCATAAATATTTAACTTGGTATGTATGAGAAAAGAGAAAGGAACAGACTTCCTTTCCAGTCCAGGCTGAGAAACTCTCCAAATCCCCTGGTCCTCCAGGGACTTCCTACTCCCATGATCATTTCTCCATCTCATAAAGGGATTAGCCATTAGCTGGCTAATGAGGAGGACTGGAGAAGGTGTCTCTCTTTCCTGAGGGATGGCTGACTGTAAAAATCTATGCATAGAGGGAAATTACCTGGTATAATGGAGATCTCCCTGGCCCATGAATAGGACCCTGCCCCAAGCTGTGGAGTTTTAGGAGCCTGTTAGAAAATAAGGGTCTCTGAAAGCCCACATATGAGTACACAAGCTCATGCCTTGGTGTCCACTCATGCCCCATGCATGAGGCCTGCTTGAGAGCGTGGGTTACATCCCCGTAGCCCCTGTATGATTTTTGTATGGCCACACACATGGATGGCTGCTCTGCTCTGACAGTGGAGATAACCCTGATGATGCTGGGAGGAAGTGGGACTGCAGGGAGGTTCGAGTGTTTTGATGAGGGTGCTGATTGCATAGCTTACCCTTGCATATCTGGAGGAGTAGGGATCCTCAAAGAGTGCCCAGATGCGGGGCTGCCACCGTCTCCAGAAGCCCCCAGACCTGCCATCTGGGGAGTCACTAAGTGCTAGGCGTTTTGTCATCTCCAGCTCATCTTCACCATCACCAGAGTCTCCGGTGCCATCTACGTCTCCGTCCTCGGCACTGCTATCCAGGGGCGCCCCACCAAAGCTGTCCAGAGCCTCTTCGGCGTCGCGGTGCTGCCGGTAGGTCATCCAACAGCAGGGCTCCACATCGGTCTCATCGATGCCCCAGAAGGCCAGCTCCTCCTCATACAGGGGCCCGCACACGTCCGCGGGGCAGTGCAGCTTGCCAGTGCGGTAGTAATTCAGGATGTGGGCGAAGACGCCCGGATGCCGGTCGAAGAAAAACTCATCCGTGCGGGGGTCATAGTCGAAGTGGCTGTGGGCATCGGGCTCAGCGATCCAGGCCAGCCGCGTGCCGGGCAGGGTGCGCAGGGTGCTGCGGTAAGTCTGGTGCCTAGTCCCTCCCACGTTGATCACAATGCGGTCGCTCTCGTCGCCCTGGCCCATCTCGTCTCTTATTAGGCATGTCGCAGACTCATCCAAGCAAGCACGGCAGGCAGCAAGCCCGTAAGGCTGCTCGGCGGCAGTCGGTGCCTAAGCCGAGCCCCGCTCCGGGCCCGCGGGGGCGAGGGGCCCCGGCCAGCCCCGCTCCCCCGGGGCCGCTCCGAGGCGATGCCGGTGCCGGTGGCTCCCGGAGCTGCGCCGCCTCCGTCTGGAGTCAGACGCTCGGGGTCCGCGGCAGCTGCAGCCGCGGCGGAGGGGCAGGGGCAGGGGGGGCCATGCTCCGGGAGCGCGGGCGCTGCGGTGCCGGAGGGGGAGGGCCCTCCCC
>VXAY01000234.1:167289-188001 GCA_013399855.1 Oxyruncus cristatus
CCCCGCCGCCCCTCGGGCGCCGCGACCGGCGCTTCCTCGACCCGTGCCGCTGGGACAAGGATGTCTGCCCCGGTACCCGCGGCTGGAAGGAGAGCGCCCTCCTCCCCCCAGCTCGACTCCCGGTCGCCGGCCTCCTTCCCGCAGCGGGGAGTCCCCACTGGGGGGTCTCCTTCGCGTGTGCGGTGCTGCCCCGCGCTGCGCTCTGAGTGACCCCCTCAAGCACCACTGAAGTGAGTCACGGCTGTGCTCGTCCTGCCGTAACTGGACTCACTGGAGGGCAAAACTCAAGATCTCCCCAGGCGTAAATTTCTCACATCACGAACCGGGGCGCCCAGGGTTGTCATTTCCTTTTATGTTGTCCCACACACCTGCTCCACTTCTCCATCTTTTCTCCTGCTTTTCCTACTGTTCACTTGTTTCTTTCCTGACACCTTTGTTGGTAGGAAGTTGCGATTTGGGTTTGCGTTGTTTATTCTTGTTCTCCTTCATTCACAATGAATGCCAAGGGAAGTTTCACAACAAATCCAGTTCCTGCTTTGTGAGGAGCCTGAACAGCAGGAAGATGGTTGTGTGGAAGGGAAGTGACAGAGGTATGTAGACATGTCCTGTATTTTGTTTTATTTGTTGCCAGCATCTCAGGAGGAATGGGCTTATGGGAGAGCCTGGAGATCTGAGCCATTGTAGATTGATCACGGGAGGTCATGTCATGATGAAGGGATAGGGTGGAGAAACATACAATTGAAAGGTACATGGTTAGGGAATGCTCCCAGAGTGCAGAAGTGCTAGGGATGACACCATGCTTAACAAAGTGTGTAGACTAGGGGGATGCAGTTAAGTTGAGCCTAGAAGTAGGACAGAGATTCAGATGTGTGGAAACAGTAGGTGAGGAACAAGTGGAGGGCTGTCAGGGAGCAAGTGGTGTGGTCAGGCTTGTGAGAGGAGGTGTTTGGCCATCCACAGCTTCTTTGGGCTGCAAAGGAGCATTGCGTGTTTGGGATGCAGAGAAGAAAACTCTGCAGTAGTTGTGGTAGGATATTCCAAAAGATCTAACCAGCAGTTTGTCAGTGAAAATGGTAACAGATTAGTCTCGAAGCTGGTGGGGTAGAAGGAAGGCCTGGGACCTGGTATGTGACTCTTGGGTAAAAGGAGAGAGGACACTAGGAATGGGAGTATGTTACTGGTGTCAGCAGCAGTGAAAGAGAAAAGGGAAAGTGAGGCTAAATTAAGGCAACTCTGCATTTTAGCTAGCAAAAACTGATGACAAAATCTCCACGAAGAGATGCCAGACAGCCACTTGAGCACTGGGACTGAACAGAGGCAGAAAGGTTGATGACAGAGGGAGAATATGAGAATCACAAGTACAGAAATGCTTTCTAAAGTCCTTGAGAATTGCTAGCCTGAGTGCACAGAGGGAGAAGAGGGCAGATCTGTGAACCCAAGCCTGGGCTTAAGAAAGGAAAAGAGGATGTTGACTTACTGATAGAAATAATACACATGAAAATTATTTTTAATCATAGTATGTCACTCCTTTTGATAATAATAGATCTAGCAGTTAATGGGAAAGCACCATAGAGTAGGTTCTGAGAGTTATGAAGGCTGAGGAAGGCAGATTATCCAGGAAAGAAGTTAAGGGCCTCTAAATCCTAGGCTAGTGGGTCCTTCTGGTCTCATTCACAACTCTGGAGGCTCTTTCTGAGCTCGTTAGCTCCTGCCTTCCATGTTACCTTAGCCCCCTGAATGATTCTTCTTTAGGCATTTCAGTGTTGGGAACTAAGGTGACTGTGGGGATGAAAGGGATATCACGCAGCTTCTGTTGCTTGGGTTTCCCTTCTTGTCTGGGGAACTGAAGGAGGGTGGTACAGGACCTCAGAAGTCGTCTGAAAGTATATGTTAAAAACTAGAAAGCTTGCTTAAAGATAGTTTTCATGGACTCAGGTGAGGGGGCCACACTTAAGTTACCTGCAAGGTTTCTTTGAAGATACTAAAGCTGTAATTGAAAGTGTTGGTAGAGACAGAAGAGTTGGATATTTCAAAAGACATGTGAGAAGCTCCCAAATCAGAGATTAATGGGTGAGCAGGAGCTTGTGAGATCTGGAGCAAGATAGCTACTGAAATGGAAGGTCTTTTAGAAATATAAATTGGAACATGAAGTTTATACATTATTTTGATGTAGAAAATGAAAGATAACATCATGTTTCAAGCTTATATTGAAGCTTGAGAGGGAGAGTATTAGAAAATAATATCTTTTTTTAACAAGGATTGGGGCACAAAATAACTGCATATTAAGACAGAAAGACTTTGCTTTGCATGGTAGATTATAGCATGATTTGCATTTGTTTGATTAGTGATAGTTGATACCTCCAGATAGGTAGTTGTTGGTTTTGCATGAAATTAAAGTTTTAGACAGTCTAGCAGTTGCTGTGTGCGAGCAAATTTTTGCTTTAAGCTTGCAATATAGTGATACAAAATTCTAGTTTAATAAAAAAAAATTAATTTTCCATAATTAGAAATGTTTGGACTGTGATAGACAAAACAAATCAACTAATTTTCCAAGATTGCAGACAGAAAACTTCCATGGAAGTTTGGTTAATCCCAAAAGATACAGTGGCACTTCTGTCCTCCTAGCCCCACTGAAAAATAACAGTATTATAACTGCTTTTTGTTCTGGTTTATATTTGACATCTTCAAATGTTTAAACTTCTGGTTTATGTTTGACATCTTTAAGTAGGACTTAATGTGAAGGTTGATGTGTAAGTCCAGGAATTATCTAGTTTTTCTGTGATATCACTTGTCATTTTAATTTAACTTCATAATTGACCTTACTAAGTTTACACATTAAAAAGAACTAAACCAGCTTTAATAGTGCTGGGAGCCCTCTGTAGGGGGCACAGAGTTAGTAGGTTATCCAAATAGTTTACAGTCGGTTTGAAAAAGGATTCTGGTATAGCAGCAGCAGCAGGTGATGTTATCAGAATTTTTTTAAAACACGTTAAAAGCTATTAGCCTTGGAAATACATTTTGTTTCCTGAGTTCATTCTAATAACTGGTGCGAGATTTTCATGATCATCTATGGTGAGCTGGGGCTGACCAAAACTTGGCATAAGTGGAGAAAATAAGCTATAGAGTTTAGAAAGGTCTCTCTGAAGGCCTCTCCTGTGGGAAGCTTCTGAGGCCAGAGTTGTACAGCTACTACCCAAGAGAGTACATATGCTCTTTGAGCAGTCCTCAGTCATTTGGTCTACTTATAACCTTAGCTGTTCTTCTATATCAACATTTTTAATGGTGACAGTGGAAGAATAACTTCAAGCCATGTATGTTATTCAGTTTTTAAAATACTGTATAACAGAAAAAGAGAGTCAGTCCCCTTACTAATTTTATCACTCATGTTAGGTCACCTCACTGTCTCCTGTGTTCTGATGACACAGGAAGACTAAGTCCTTCTTTCACCTCTGTTTCTGGTGTACTTGGATCACCTTTGCTGCCCTATACTTCAGCATCCCCAGGGTAATCATATACAATGAAAGGTAGGTTGTCTTTTAGACAGAAGTCTAAATTCTGTCTACAAACTAAAAAATAGCTAGCGTGGGTTCACTCTTGTTAATTCCCCTGTTCTCTACCTACTGCTTTAGTTGAGAACTGCAGTGATTTCTATCTAACTCCAAAGAAGCTTTTTTATCAATGTGTGAGATGACTGAGCGTATATTCCCTAACATTCCTAAGCCTAGTAACTTGTATATTTGAGGTGAAATTTTTAACTTTTTTTTTTAATTGTTTTTCTTTTTTATGCAGACATTTTGCCACTTACAGAAGATGCTGGATTGACAGAACTGTATGGGCACAGAGTATGCTTTGGTGCTTTACTAGCATATCAAGAGCACCTGATTCTAAACACCTCTTTAGCCTCTTCCCTCATAAAGGTTCCTGGTGAGGATACCAGCAATGGTGACAGCTAATGAATCTCTCACTCTTAAAATTTAAGCCTAGCTCTGAGTTCATCCATCACTTTATCTTCAGAGAAAAAGGTTGACTACTTGTAACAATTTGAAGAGGGGAAAAAGGATGTTGAGAGAACCTGTGACTTTGTGCACAACTGTGAATGCAACTCGAGAGCACATTCAAAATGCTTTTAAAGCTGGAGAAAGCTGAGAGGGAGAGAATTATTTGTAGGAATTGTAATCTCAAAACAAAAGGCAGCCAGGGTTGGAACACCAGTTTTGCGATGCATAAATGCCATAATTCAGTCTGTGCTCTCTTGCATTAAATTCATAACAACTCAACAGTATTTCAGTCCAGTTTTTATGAGTTTTAGATTACATCATGCTTTGAACTGCTCTATCTGTTAACATCGATCATTGTAAATCATTTGGTTTGAGGTCTTCAAATGGAAAGCTGTGATGCACTTCAGCATGCAATGTGGTCACTTTGTCCTTGAAAATCATTTGGAAATAAAGGACCTGTAATTGCATAGATGATATTACTTTCCTGAAAGGTTATATTTGCTCCTTTGAATTGTCATTAATTGGATGAAAGCCTTCCATAGAAAGAATGAGAATGGAGGAGAAAATTGTGGGTTGGCACTTAATGTTGACTGCAGGAGTCATAGACATGCTGCATGTCTGGAGAGGTGTGTAGCCCAAAGCCTGATGCAAAGAAGTTATGATGCTTTTAATGAGAGTAACCAGAGCAGCAGAAGTAGTGGTTAAATGCTAGTTCCTGCACTTTTATGTCTAGATTTTTCATTCTTAATTACTTCAGTTTTGCTTGAATATGTGCTTCGTGTTCATCCATGTTCTTCAACTGTTGCATGGCTTTGCTTTGTGCTGAGAACGTGCTCTGCCTGCTGAGTTGCATTTGTTTTTCATCCACTTGTACTGGGCTGACATTTGTGAGTGAAGGTTCTTTTTGATCTGCAAATTCCTTTGGGATCCTTCAGAAAGTGCATATTAAGTTGTGAGATAAATGGAAGTTGCTCTGGAAAAAATGGAAGTAATACTGTGACATGATAGAGATCATCATTGGTCTTTACTCACTCCATTAACTGAGAGAAACTCCCACCTGAATCCATCTGGTTTTGCTGAAAATTTATGGGAGACAGAACTGAGCAGATAAAACGATGGGGACGGTGCACACGACCAAGGCACGGTGGTGGAAGGAGTGTTCTGCTGCTTGCTAAAGGACTAGGGAGGTTTCCAAACTGTCTTTCCTGTAGGGAAAGAGAAGATTTCTTCTTCCTGGCAAAAAGGGCAGTAAGCACTGTAAGCAACTGTTGAGTTGTCTGTCTCACCCCCAGCACGTGCTTGAATCCAGCATGTAGCTGGAATGGGTCAGGCACTGTGCTTCTCTTGGAGCACATCCTCTAGTCAAGGCTGTACTAAAATGGGCAGGATTTGTCTTTGATGAGGCATTCCCCAAAACAGAAGTAATTGTTCCTCCAGAAATCACGGGGCTAAATCACAGCAAAATCTATTTTAAGTATCTGAAATCAGACATACAGCTTGGCTAATGCGCCACTTTGTTAACAATGAGGAGTTATAGGGAGGGTATAGATTTTGTCTCTTGTCTTCTTCCTGCTGATGTAGGTGTGATCCAGCAAAAAAACCCCCACAGCTGGTGATCGGGAAAATTCAGCTTACGCAGTTGGAATTTTCGTGTCAGCACATAACATACTTATGGAAGCTGGTAAATGTGTGTTGCTATGAGCTGAGAGGAGCCATCCTGAGGGCTTGGGTCTGCATTTCTAAAACAGCACACATAAATCTGAGCTATTTAACTCCTACCATGTACTGTGACTAGAGTTTCAGAAAGGGCTAGGGATTTGGCTTTATTTTATTAGATGATTTGTTTTGAGGAGGCCTAAAAGGTCCTTGACTTTTTTAGACTGGCCTAGGCAGCTTTTTCTGAAAACAAAACTCTACTAATGCTGTCACTATGTTTTTAAAAGCTCAGCCAATTTGCAGGTGCATGAACATAGCAACAGACACAAACACATAGATACAGACATATGTATTTCACATCTACTATATACAGAATACAGAACAGGAGGTGCTAGTCTTTTCTTGAAAAAAGCATGCAGTTCTTAGTGCTGCAAGTGTATCTCTTTCATTTAACCACACACACACACAAAAAAATAAAAATATTAGGGTCTGTTTCTGACCAAGCAGTATAGAACATTCTCTATTTTATACAATGTGTATGTTTGCCCATCAGCTGACTATTTCTCTAATACATCAAAATAATTAGAACATTTCTTTCTTCAGTGTTTCTCTTTTAATTGAAATGAGAACTTTATTTTTGTGTAATGATTCACTTTTCACAGCTGCTATTACTTCTTCAGCCTACTCTGAGTTCACAATAGTAACTGTAATGTTCTCAGACAAGCAGATAGGAAAATGGCCTGTAAATCTTCATTGTTATAAACGATTTGTAAAACTTTAGATGTTGAAAGGTAAGAGTAGTTTAAATAAATCTCAACAATGCTGACTCAAAGGTTTAAAGCATTGCGTAAATCCCTTGATTAACCCAGCTTCTCAATATTTGACATGAATCAATAACTCTGAGATGTCTTTGCTGTTCTTTAGCTTTGTAAATATTTACGCAGCCAGTCCCATGAAATGTGATGTTTAATCCTGTTGAAGTAATTATTTGTATGCTGCATATGAAGAGATATAAAGTATAATAGTTCCAGTGATGCTAGTTAAATAATTGGCACTGGAGATGAAATCTGATGCATTTCTTTTGTCAATAACCAGGATTTATGCAACATAAATGTGAGTGAGTGGAAAGCAAAATCCACCTTCTGTGGCAAATCTTGGGCCAGACGCTGGGAATGCAGATTTCCTGATCCTTTCTCATGCCTAGGCCTGTGGCTCAACATTAACAGCAGCCTTTTGTTGCAGTTAAATGAGGTGTTGAGAGCTAGATTAAAGCAGAGAGTGAAGGGATAGCACCTCTATCAGCTTGTCCTCAGCTGTCTCTTTCTTGGATATGCTATAATGAATGATCTCTGTGCTCCAGAAAGCAGGAAGATGCTCTACCCAGAGTTTTCAGGACCTGGGAAAGCGTTCTGTAGTAGCCTCAATGCAAACGGGTTGTCCCATCCCTCCAGATTGTGGCTGGGATTCTTGATAACGTGTAAGATTTGCATCAGGTTTGTATTTAAATGGTTTAGGTTAAGAAGCGTAGTGTTACGTTTGTTCCCGTGAGAGTGCATTTTAGTCATTATTTACTGACTCAGTCTGACTCATCTGTGGATTCTGCCACGTTCTGCAGTTGTAGTCTTTGCCTCTAGGTAGACTGGCAGTAGAAGGGACTGGGAAATAACAAGGAAGAAGAGGAAGGTCACAATGGGACAAGACAATCAGTTGGCCAACAAGAGATCAAGGTAGGTCTTCCTTCAGTTATGCTCCGTTCTCTTGCAAAATTGGACCTTTCTGTTTTTCTAGGATCCTATAAGACAGCCTAAAATAGCATGTTTACTGGCTTTCCTGTGAAGGAATGCGAGAAAAGTGGTGTCCAGTTCTCAAATCCAAAGGCCTTTTTTTTTTTTTCTTTGTAATTTGTCAGACTGTAATAAAAAATAAAATAGATCTCTACAAGTTCTTTTAAAATAGTTCTCCAGCTTATAGTCATCCTACCTGTTAAAAAGTGGAGAAAAAGATTGCCCATGCAGTAGTAACTCAGGATGTGGGCAAAGATGCTTCTTATTTGCTTTATCATGCCAAACCCCTTAAGAGCCCTTCATTATATGGAAAGGTCTTCATGCAGAAGTACTACAGTGGTGCTTCTGTGGCCTAGTTTGACTACTGCATAGTCCAAGCAGAGAGATGTATGCTCCAAAGGACAGTGCACCACAGAAGAGGTGATGTGGGAAGTCAATGAAATTGCTGTCAGTCTTCCTGAGTGTCTGTTTATACAGCCCTTAGGAGGTGTTTTTGCCTATATATTCCACAAATACGTATAATTCTGGTTTGGGCAAAATCCAGGTGATTGCATTTGGGTTACTGATGGAATTTTCTTCAGCTTTGTTTCCATGTTACGTTGTACTGCTTGTCTTACTGAGTATTTCTCCCCTCCCAATCTGAGTAGGATCTGCAGAATGCCACTTATATTTAAGGATGTGCTTTCAGGTACTTTGGAAGAAAAAAAAAAAGAAGGCATGTTTTGGCACGCTGAAGTTTGCATTTTCAGGCATACCTGTTTGAAGGCCCAAGAGATTTGAGGAGGATTTGGTCCAGTAGGAAATCAGGCTAGAGATGGGATATGAAAATATGAATTATAACTTTCAGAGATGAAAATATTAAACTAATTATCTTTTGTTAAGAAAAAGGAAAACCTCTTGCTTCACTCTGGTCAATCAGTGTTAGTCTGTAGATATCGAGTTAACAAGTACATAAATGGCAATAGGATAAAACAGGATAAATTAATAGAGGAGCCTTATGCACACAGACATTTGCTCAGTCAACCAAAGTTCCTAAAGGCTCAGCTGCAAGTCTGTAAACCTAACCACTGGTGTCTAAAACAGAAAATGTCATTTTGGGTTTGTTTTTTTCCCCCTACACTTTGTGTTTTACCACAAAAACAAACAAAAAAAGGCCACAGTTAATGGTCATGGAGGGCTTGAAGGGCACGTGTCTTCCCTCATCACAAAGCAAAGATATGTCAGACATGTCTAGCTACAAAACATACACACAGGAATCACTATGTACCTAGCAGCTGTGAGGATTAAATGATCTGATCAATCTTTTCTGTATCTCTTTTTTTTTATAGTAATTATTTGTACTTAAAAGAAGAAATAACATTTTGTCATCCACATCTGAGGAACAGCTTTTTTTTTTTTCTTTGATGCACAGCAGAACTCAGAATTCTTATGGCAAAAAAAAAAAAGGCCAGAGAGCAGACGAGGTGAAATGACAGATTCGGGTAAAATATGAGCAGCCAACTTACAACAAGCAAGTTCATTGCGTGACAATCTTTCTGCACTTCCCCAGGGACTGAGCAGAACGGTTCAAGAAGGAGCAGATGGAAACAGCTGCCAACAGATGAGTACTGGAACAGATTCAAGCCATGCTACTTGCTGGAACTTGAGAGTTTGTGATGGCCTGAGCTTACTGAATTACAGGTATCTAAGATTTAGAATCAGTCAGTTCTTAACTATGGAGACCAGAAAACAACCACTATTGTGGAACAAAAGACATGTACAGGGTATTCTCTGAACAAGCCACCAGAGGTTATTGCTCAGAGAAGTCCTGTGGTGAGAGGAATCTTTTAAGCTGTGGTTGCGGAGAGCACTAAAGATAAAAGAACACCATTAAAGTCTCTTCAGTGAATGTGTCTTATCTCATAATTCCTTCACTCAAAATGGTTGTTTCTATTGACCTTGAGCTAAGACTTAACAGGTGGGGAAAAGATAAATTTAGGAAATCCAGTGATGCAATGCTGATACTTTCATGTCTTCTTGCATAATTTCTAGCATACCATGAAGAATAATAAATGGCCAAAGCTAAAGTATCCTTGGCAAACAAACAAACGAAATAGCACCCTGTGATATTTTTACCTTTGTTTCCCTTCACCACACACACTTTTTACTCCCACAGAGCTTGAAGTATTAACCCAGCATGTTAATTTATTTCTTCCAGAGTTGCCCTGACCGTTGCATTTAACATCTCTCTTGGAAGTACTTCAAACTAAATGGCTGGCTCCATCTCTAGCTTTGTTAATTAGGCACATTACTTTGTTGCTTTTTTTCCATAGCGCTTAATGTAATTGGCATTTGTGAAGCTTTTGAAAAGCGTGTTTGGGACTACATTTTGTGCAGCTGGCTCTCAAGTGCAAGCTGTTTCAAGTGTGTAGTTCTGTAGAGGACAGCCTTTGAGAGCGTAGAGCATGTGTGCCTAGCACATACCATGCTTCCTTTCCAAAAGGAGCAAAGGTATGTAAGTATGACCTTTTCCATAGAGAGGAGCATGTGTGACACATGTACCTCCCTGCATGCATTTGTATTTCTGTGGTATTAGATCTGTAACGAGAGCATTATGTGCCCTGTTTGAAGAACAGGTCTCCCCTTCCCAAGCTGTTGTATAAATGCTTTGCTTTATGATGGTCTTCATTGCAACAATCTTTAGGCAAAACAGAGGGATACCTTACCATATAGACACAAAAACCTATGGTTTTTTCACATAAAAATGCAACTTTGAGCATCCAAACTCAAAATATGAGTTTGTACTTGCTGTGATAATTCCAGCAGATAAGGGTACCTTATGTGTCAACTGTCAGTAAGACTGATGAATTTACACTAGGTAGGAATTTGGTTCATTAATTTCAGTTGTCTTGGTGCGAAATGATACTTTCTACTTGAGCTGAGGAAGAGTTAGATATGAAAGTTTAGGAAAAATAAAAATATAGGCCCTAAAGAAAAGATGTACAAGTCCTCTTTTTCATGGAAATGCTGCCCTCCGGTGGTCTGGAGAAAAGCGCGCACACTACTTGTTAGTCATTATGCACTTTCCTTTTACACTACAGCAAGCAGCAGCAATCAAAACTACCTCTTGGTACCACCACCACATGGTTTGTGTAGGCCCCAGCCTCAGGAAACCCACAGGTGGCATAAAAAAAGCAAAGACATTCCTAACAGAAAGGTATTGCTTTATTTGGTTCAGGATTCAGAAGTAAAGCATCAATGTGAAAGAAAGGAATGTTGTATGGCCAAACAACAAGGTAGGTGATCTTTGGGAAATTCCCTCTATGCTTGCTTACCTTTCTCTCGTGTGGCTTCAAATGGTCTTTCCAAATGGGCAGGACTGTTTCTCAGCTTGTTCTGTTCTATACCTGTATTCTGGGTGGGGGTTCCTGTGCACACCAAGGTGATTTCATAGAATCATAAAATGAGTCACAGAATGGTTGGGGCTGAAAAGGACATTAAAGACCATCTAGTTCCAACTCTTCTGGCATGGGCAGGGACACCTTCCTCTAGATCAGGTTGCTCAGAGCCCCGTCCAACCTGCCCTTGAACACTTCCAGGGATGGAGCATCCAGGGCTTGTCGGGGCAGCCTGTTCCAGTGCCTCACCACCCTCAAGTACAGAATGTTTCCCAAAATTCCATCTACTTTAAACCTACTGTCAGTTTGAAGGCATTCCTCCTAGTACTGTCTCTACATACTCTTGAAAATAGTCCCTTTTCATCTGTCTTGGAGGCTCCCTTCAGATACTGTAAGGCTGCAATTAGATCTCCCTGGAACCTGCTCTTTACCAGTCTGAACAATCCCAATTCTCTCAGCCTTTCCTCATAGGAGAGGTGCTCCATCCCTCTAATCATCCCGGTGACCCTTCCCTGGACTCACTCCAACAGGTCAATATCCTTCCTGTGCTGCGGGGGCCCAGAGCTGGATGCAGCACTCCAGGTGGGGTCTCACCAGAGCAGAGTAGAGAGGGAGAATTACCTCCCTCGGTCTGCTGGCCATGATTTGGGCCCTGCTGAGGGACTTGGTCACCAGAGAATTGCATCATGGGCTTGCTGTCATGTCCTCTTCCTGTGCATCTGTCCCACCTGCCTTCCAACCTGTCTCCCCCAGGACCATTGCTCACAGAACAGGCCCTACAGGTTCAAAGACTTTCCATTTTCTCTCTCCCTTTTGTCTTTCTTTTTACTGAAAACAAATAAAATAGATCAGTATCCCCAAATTTTTGCAGTATTAGAACAAAAATCCAATTATAGTATTCCTACATTTTTTTCCTCTCTGTTTTTGTAGAAGGTGCTTGGTAGGGAAGAGTTTGGCTTTCCCAATATATTTTTCCTGCTGTTCCTAGTGTAGGGGGCTCCAGGTGCTGAATGAATACTGTGAATATTTTTGCTGTTTCTGCACCAAGTTTTCCATTATAGAAAAATGATAGAACATGGAATTCACCAAGTGACTATTTCAGGGAGAAATGCAGTTTAAATCTTGCCCAGCAGATGTGGCTATTGGACCAAAAAAAGGCTCAAGGTCAGTTCAGGTGTGTTAGGGAGGACTGTGCCGATTGGGAGACTCGCTTTTACTGACATGGACATGCAACGCTATGTAACTGTGCCGAGACACAGACCTCTGAGTGAATCTGACTCCAAACAAAAAAACCCCACCACTCCCCCAACCAAAATCACAACCGCTCTTAGTCTTCTGATTAATCTCCCTCAATCTTCTAGGTTATTGCCTGTCAGAGTTTTTAGTAATTTTTTTATAAATACTTGCAGTGTTTGCCTCCCTGTTGATAAATATGAGATTATTGATTATTACATAAAATACCACCCTTGTTGATGTTAAGATGCTTGCAGAAGATAAAAGTTATTGATGTTTTAGAAAGAAAATGGGAGTTCAGTACCACGCTGACTGTATTATTGGGAAAACCCTGAGGTTTTCTGTCAGCCATTGATTACAGAATAGGTCAGTTTTCACCATTAAGTTACAATGTTCAGATCTGTATTCAGAAGTGTCTGTGTATGCAACAGGTAGATTTCTGGGTCCACAGGGAAATTTCTGCATTCCTTTTACTGGTTCAAGTGGCTCTATGCCAGACATGTTCCTAATTCCTGGTGGGACCTGAGAGGGAAAGGACTATCTGGAGGCTCTTCTGTGTTACGCTACAGACCATTCTCTCCCTCATTAGCCCTGAAATCTCAAACATTGAAAGATCTCCACTTAATGACATTCCCAGTTGTGCAACAAACCTGTTGAGAGGGGAGCATGCTGCATTGATCACAAGGGGAAGTCTTGACTGTTCAACAGTTTTACTGGTTTACAAGGGATTTGAAAGGCTGAGGGAGGGCGAGCTGAGAAGCATTAGTAAATAGCGCTTAATGAGGTACTTGGATATGCCTCACAAGACAAGATCTCTAGGACATGTTGTCAGAGATTTGCACTATGACTGTAAAAAGACCATTTTACCACCTCCTGCTTGCGAAGCCAAGATTGCCACATGCGAGTTATGCGCGATGACCTTCATACCATCTCCTGCTATCACAGGCTCCGTGTCAGCCAGCCACGCGTTTTGGAACTGTTGTAGGCTTTCAGTGCTATTATGGGGATAGTTTCTGGTTTGTGTTTTCAAGATCAGGTGAGCACTAAAGCCTGGCAGCTTGTTCAGAGGGCTGTGCTCGGGGGAGCTGCGTGTCTGAAGGCCTTGCGATACAGACGGGTCAGTGACCAGAGCATGAGCAATGGGGGAACAGCAATGAGTTTGTCATGGGTTTGCACTGCTATCTGAACACTATCTCAGACAGTATTCTCTGCAGTGGTTTGAAACTATTCCTGCTGAAGTTGGAAGTTTTGCCACTGATTTCAAGGAAATAATTAAAATTTTTTAAACAAATAGGAAATATTATTTCTACAAATAGAAAAAATTAATTTTTTTTCTACTCATTAAAATTTATGGGGTATGAGGTACAAATGCTTCCTTGTCTTCTGAGATGTAGTTCTTCTGATGATGACAATACTATTTTTATTAGTAAAATGAGCAGGTTTTGCCCTTTGCATAATTTGAACCTTTCAAATATCCCTGCAAAATATGATATATACAATGAAAACTGTTTTTGCATCCACATTCATGGGGGTTTGTAAGGTCTTTAGTTTAAAATGACAAGTCATTTTAGAAGGGCAGCATCTGGTGCAAAGCAACCGTCAGTGTAATATTTCTTTAATATTTTTGGATACAGCTGACAAAATATTTTAAAAGGAAAAAAAAGTATCAGGAATAGTTTATATATCTTTTACCTAAAATTGAATGTTCAGCATGGGAAAAATTTCTGTAGCAGTTTCAGTGGTTATATGGGAAATGGTGTTTAACATTGCTATTTGAAACCCCAGCAACTTTACTGCACTTTGTTGTGGAATATTCAAAGTAGAAAAAGGATTGTCCTCATTCTCATTTATGCAAACTACCTGATAAAATCTAAAATTAGAGCATTTAGCATATATAAGTGAAGTATAAATTTATTCCTCTTCACTTTTCCCCTAGCAATAGTTTGAATAAGATAAACCAGTAATACTAGGTTTGTCATGCAGTGCTTTCCTAAGTTACCAAATCAAATCAAACATTCCTGAAATACATACTTATCATTATGTTCAAAGACAGTTACTTTCCTTTAACTGTATCTGGATGACTTTCCCTTTGGAGGTTGTGTTCCATATGAAACATGAGATAATTGTAATATCTTTAGTGAAGAGCTCCAAACCCCCATTCAGGTGGACTCTATACTGTCCTGTCAAGGCAGCTGGGTGTAAGGAATGATCTGCTTTGCTGTCACCCCCAGTTTCTCCCAGCTTTGCATGTCCATGCAATCTGCAGGATTCAGATTTTATAAACTCAGATGGTCTTTCTTTAGGTTCTCCATCCTGCAGAATATTGAACTGGAATCTGTGTGGCATAAACTGAAGATTTCAGACTATTTGTTTGTAGCCCATGCTGGAGTGTTTCTGTAGACCAGTGCAGGTTGTACTTTGTCTCGTAGGATCAGCCCTAAATGCTTAAATACATCTTCAGGAGCCCAGTTTAAGAACCAAAGCTTGTAAATATTGGATCAGTCTTACATTTGCTCCTCAGCTCTGTCAGAACTAAACTCAAGCTCTGAATCAAATATTGCTACCTGCAAAATATTTACTCATAGACTGGGATATACTTCTGTCAGTGACATGCTGTCCTCTTGATGCACAGGGGAGTAGAGAAGCTCCAGGCATTTGTTTTAAACATATTACCTCAGAAAGAAACAGGAAGAAATTGCACAGGGAACAAGTTTCCATATTTAATTCCAAAAATAAATATATTTGTAACCTAAAAATGTATTTATTAGCACTGATAGCCTTTGGCCCTAGTCCAGTGGACTTTTCTCAATGACATCAATGGGAGAAAGGTGGACTTTGTATAGGAAATCTATGAGTATTTTTTCTTCATCATCCATCCATCTATTTTGGGATGTGCTAAATGCCTGTTCTCTGTTGTAACATTAACATCAGTATGTGGAAACTTGGGTGCTAAAATAAATCAGTGAAATGCAATATACATGACTTCACATGGAACTACGTGTACATTGTTGAGCACAAGCGCCCTATGCCCGCTCGGCTCTGCCAGCTTTACAGCCAGGTATGCCCTGTTGTGTCCCACATAAGTGGGGTGCTGTGGCAAGGCAGGCATAAACTGTGTGCTGCCAGTATATACAGAGCCTCTGTAGTTCTTGAGCTGGCAAAATGTTTTTTGGTTGCAATTGAATGACAATAAAATGGATACTTTTACCAACCTCAAATTATATGGGGATGACAAGATCTTTAATATTTCACAAAAGCATTTTTTGCATTGTTGGCCTGATCAAGTGTTCGCTGAAGGCAGTGAAAATGTTGGTGATGTGTGAGGCCCTGATTTGTGAGGCAACTGTCTCTCTTTAGTTTTTGTAAGTTAGTAATACAGGCATCCAACTAACTTGGGCCATTTTTCTGACCTTGGTAGAGACCCTCCTGTTTCATGATAGTATGAATTAGCATATTCTCAAATTAATTTGATTTTTATTTTTAATGGAAAAATGAAAGAGGTAAGCTCAATATTTATGGCTGTTTTCTGCCCATAGTGAAATCAATGGCAGACCTTTACAAAGCTGGACTTTGAAGATGGTGAGGGGTCAGTCCTGCCTTGGAGTCCCCTCCGATCCATGGGAGGCCGGCCTGCTCCACAGAATGGTCCTGAGCTTCGACACTGATTTATCATCAATCGTGACCACAAGTGCCTGGATGTGGAAGAAATCTCCATGGCTGCTACCTTTTCTGTGCCTCTGGGACAGAGAAAATTGGCAAGCTTGGAGCACGACTCTGCCCCAGGAAGAAGTAGAAGCAATTGCGCTGCTCCACTCAACACAGGGCAGTTTGCTCCTCTCCACAGGACGTTGATCTTCAAGGCCATACATGATTAAAGGAGTCAGAGACATTCCCTGGAATTAGCTGTTCCCTCTTTACTTTTCCCGTTTGAAAGGTAAGAGCTGTACAAATTCCCTCTTTAACAGTGACCTAACAGAGAATACAATGACTAATCTGTCATCAGAGTATTTAGAGCAGGTGACGATATCTAGATTGGTTTTCAGTGTGTTTTTTGTTTTTATTTTACTGTTATGTTTATACAAAAGCCGTAAATCATAGGTTGTTTCACACTGCTTGTAGCTGCTGGATATTCTTATCCAGATGCACAGAAGTGCCCTGATGGTTACTTTCCAATGACGACCTGCTCAGGGCTTAACATTTTTCAGTTGCATGGAAAGCTTTCAAGGTTACACATATAAACTGAATGAAACACAGCCCACTGGTTATTTTTAGAGAGCTCTAAACAAGAACTAAATCCCTGGAGCAGTGCTGCCAGAGATGCATAAAGTTCAAATCCAAATTAAAACTGCCTATCTTTGGCCTAAATTCCAATCTGAACTTAAGGAAAACTGTGATCTATAACTTGAACTTTACGACAAAAAATCCTTTGCAATTAGTTTCTAATACCTGAGACTACATGAGTGTGTTACAAACACTTGAAAATTACAAGTTGAATGAAAAATGGGAACATTTGTCCAAAAATGTAGTATTTGGTCTTGTGAGATACTCTCAAATGATTTTAAGTTTCAGTAGCTACACTGGAATTTGGAGAGCCTAATTTTTTGTGATCCCTAGTTTCCATACATCTTTGTAAGATCAAGTCCTATAATATAATTGTAAATTTTGGGAGCAGGAGGAAAAACATGCTTATTTACTGATCCCTTTAATAATGACCTGTGATGCTCAGGTCTTGGTTTAGAAATCACCAGGATAGAATATAGAGAAAGTAGATCCCTTTTCAGCAACATATTTATGCAAAGTAGTTGAAAGTAGTGCAACTGAAGCATGTTCTTGGTTTCTTTGCTGAATCAGAGCCTGTATCTTCTTCCTGCCAAGGCAGCAATCTAATACCACTCCTAAAAGCACTAGTAATTCTAGAAGCCCTAATGAAAGTCAAGATAACACCACAGATTTTATAAATAAGGGTCTTTATTTAGAATACTGTTGAAAACATTCTTGGCAATCACATTGTATAAATATATAAAGTTTGACACAACAAACCAAGCAATATTAAATATTTTTAAATTTCCCCCTTTTTGTTTTAATTTTTTATTTTCTTTTTTCTTTTTTCCTTTTTTTTTATTTTGTTGTTGTGGTGTGTTTTTTTTTGTTGTTTTTTTGGGTTTTTTTTTTTTGCAAAGCAACTCTTATTTACAATTATACAAAAAGTTTAAAAAAAATGGTCCACAACCTTATTTTGGCCAGAACAGGAGTAATAGGAAGGATCTGTCATGCCACTACTGTTGTAGAATTCTATTTTCCTCCACATTCAAGAGCCAGGTTCCTATTCCCCACAGCCCAGATTAAACATTGGCCATTTCGTGGTATACAATTTTATCTCTAGACATATTAAATAACTTTAACAACCAATAAATAACTATGTGTATTTTGAAGTGATACAGGTTTGAAAAGTTACATGTTTGAGGGAATTTTGAGTGATATTTTAAAACTGGAACAAGTCTTTAGAAGTCTTTGCAATCTTAGAAGGCAGGTCTCAAGCATGGCCAGATGGAGCAAATTGTTTTCAGTGCAGTCCAGCTGGACCGGCCCTTACAGCACTTGGTAGATGGGGTTGCTGCTACTGTTATCCTGGGGAAGTGGGGTGCAGCTGGTGGGGGAAGGAATTTGGGCTCCGCTATCATTCAGACTCACTCCTTCTGGGGGGGAACAGGGACTCCCTTCAGCAACAGTTTCCACTGGAGGCAGTATAGGGCATGTGGAATTATCTGTGGAAATCCTCTCTACAATGCTTGAGAGGCAATCAAGACTGGAGACAACAGAACTCTTCCCATGCTTTGGATCTAAAAAACAAAAAGGTGCTCGGATTATCCAGTGGGTACTTAACATTTGTAAGTATGTGAAGATTCAGAGGAAATTAATATTAGTGAAGGATGCCAATTAACAGAAAACAGAAAAAAATTGCAAAGTGGAAGAGAGGTCCAACCACAATGTGCTGCTCTGAGGCCATGGCTTCACTTAGCCCATAGAAAGGGAAGAGAAGATTTGAAATCAATCCAAAATTTCTCCAGTTTGGATCAATGACAGATAGAGTAAGAAGAGTCTTCATGCAAAACATGGTTAAACACAGAAACTTAGTTGCAGATAGGAAAATACTTTTATCCAAATGTATTTGCAAAATGTTGCATTTTCAAAATACGAAATGCGGCTATAACATATCCTCATTTGCAAATACATCTAGAGGAAATTCAATGCCTCTCCTAGCAGCAACAGCTTGCTGGCTGGAAAGGCAGGTTCTTCTTTCAGCCCAGCTGGAGACAGAGCGGGCACAGGGCAGTTTGCTGCACTGCCTGCCTCCGTCTCCGTGTTCCACACTGCGGTTACGGCACGTACTCACCATTTGGTGATTCCGTGTAGTAGCTGCTGTCATAGCTGTTTCTTCGGCGAGAGCTGCAAGGAGGCCCGCTGTACTCCATCTGGAAAGGAGAGAAATCTGAGTGAGGTCACTGCACTTACAGAAATCCCACTAACCATCTAATTTCGTATTTCAATCTCTAGGCTGGGCCATCATTCCAGTCCTGGCTGAAATGCCATCAAGTTGTAGTTTCTTCGAATGAGGAAGAACATAACTTAGCTAGAATATTTTATGTGACACAGCTGTTCCACGGGAAAGTTACCACTGTTGCATCAAATGCTGAAACTTTACAGATGATATAAGGCTTTCCAGCCTTCTGATCAGATACAGCCCTACATGTATTTTCAGTTTATAATAGGGAGACTGAAAGGGCAATGAGGTCTTTTAGTTAGTTTTTGAAGACTTTTCAAAACATGAGTTCCTCTTAAAAAGCCTCTGTCTACCTTTGTCCCTTTGTATTTCCTTTAGTATCTTTTCCCATTTCCATTTTGTATAGAAAAAGCTCCAAAACATTGACCAATATGTTTGTTTCCATTACTTTAATCCCCAATGAAATTACTCTTTCTGTTAAAAGAGGCTGTATTTTGAAGAGGGATCACTTGTGTAAATCATTTTGCCAATCTGTCAACTATCTCATAATCACAGATATTCAACTCAGTAATGATTATTTCCACCAGAGCACAGAAAACAATCTCCAGTTTTAAAATGCTGTTGATATCCCATCCAGACATCTGTCCTGCACTCCAGTCACTGTGCCCCACACCCCAGAGTCAGACCAGAGTCTGAACCTATAATCCCAGGCAAAAGATGTGATGATGAGACACCCTCTCTGGCCCCCACCCTTCTTCTCCCATGCCCGTAGTGTACAAACAGTACTGAAAGCCTGGTTTCTCCCCAGTTGCTGGTAAATGTCTATGGAGGGGATGAAGTGAGTGAGAAGAGAAATAGAGAACATTTTTCTTATGGGTCAAGAAAAACAACTCCTGTTGCTTAGACCCTCCTCCTGCTGTCCTGATGAATGGCAGAAAACAAGATTCTCATGTAGCTACTATCTCCAGGAGGGCCCTTCCTCTCTGCTTTGAATGCGTAGAGGATTCAAAGATAATTATACAGCAGAAGATGGAAACGAGAGATGCCTCAAGGAGCTACAGAAGCACAGGTAGGATTCAGACCTCACCATGCCCCCAGGTACCCTTCCCAGGCAACTTCCTAAAGTGCTTCCCAAAGTCCCCAGGACACAGGGGGACCTGCTTAACTTCTCATCCCAGGAAAAAAAGTGTGCAAGAGATTTTTCTTCTTTCCCTGAGATTGCGGGATGCCAGAACCCCACCTCCCTTTGCTGTGGGAGTTCAAGGCATGAGAAAGGACTTATTCTTCTGCCTAGAGAGGTACAGAAGGCAGCTGCTATAGGAAAGGCAGGAAGAGGAGACTTGCCCTGCTCAGGTTTGGACTGACAGTGTCCAGGGCACCTCGGTGGCAGGGAGTCCTCCCTGGGGCACTCACCATGCCATCAGAGCAGTTGGAGCGGGGGCTGGAGGCATCCGATTCCCCGCTGTAGTGCTCCAGCACGGGGTAATAAGTGTCCTCCTGCTCCCGTAGCAGGGCCTGCAGGCTCTCGATGTAGCGGATGGCGTTGCGCAGGATCTCCACCTTGGGCAGGCGCTGGTTGGGGTTGGTGGAGGTGCAGCGCTTGAGGGTCTCAAAGGCCTCGTTGACCTTGCTGAGCCGCCGCCGCTCCCTCATGGTGGCGGCCTTGCGGCGGTCGGCGTTGGTGGTCTTCCTCTTGCAAGCCTTGCATGCCCACAGCAGGCAGCGGCCGGCCTGGTGGTGCCCGCTGGGTGCCCGGACGTGCTCCTCCTCGTGCCCGTGGTGATGCCCGTGGTGGTGCGGGTGCTCCTCGGGCTTCAGAAGACCCCCAACGTGCACCAGGCGGGGGTCCAGGTCCTCGAAGAAGTGCATGTCCGATGTGTTGAAGCACGGGTCATCGTAGAAGTCGTCAGCAGTCGTGAAGGAGCAGAGGGAGCCCTCCGTCATCTCCATGGGGCCCAGTAAGTCCATGGGGGCAGCAGAGGAGGCAGCAGCTGGGCCAGAGGGGAGAGCGAGGGGATCAGAAAGGAGGGGGCTTCGACCGGGCGGTTCCGTGGCCGGGTGGGTGCGCGGAGCAGAGACCCTTGCAGCCTCTCCCAGGCGAGGCCCCCAGCGCTGCCTGCTGCCCCGGCCCCCTCCCCAGCCGCGCCGGTCCTGGAGCGCCA
>VXAY01000234.1:197720-354322 GCA_013399855.1 Oxyruncus cristatus
CCCCCCCCCCCCGCCCCCGCCGGGCGCCCCCCGGGCAGGGTGAGGGGGGGGTCCCACGCCGCGGCCCGGCCGCCTCCCGTCCCCGGCCGCGCCCCGCCGCCCTTACCAGCGCCTGCAGGCAGTAGTGGAGCTCCAGCTGGGCGCCGGTGACGCCGCAGAGCGCCTCCTCCACGGCGGCGGGGAAGCCGTGGCGGACGCGGCTGCCGGGCAGCGGGCGGTGCGCGGGGCAGGCGGGCAGGGTGACGCGGGGCCGCTTGGAGCGCGGCTCGGCAATGGCCGGCGCCGCCATGGAGCCGCCGCGCCGCCCCGCCGCGCCGCCTCATATAGCCCGGGCACCTGGGACACACCTCGCCGCGCTCCCCGGCGCCCGCCGGCCCTCCCCGGGGGAGGAGGAGGAGGAGGAGGAGGAGGATGCGAATGCGGGGGGGCCGGGCGGGTGCTGCCCTTTCCTGCGTGCCCGTGGGCAGGCGCCGCGGGGGCTCTGTCCCTCCACGGCGAATCCGGCGCGGAGCGGGAGCGGGCAGGTGCGGGCCGAGCCTCTCGCCCCACCGCCCGTTTGTGAACGTCCTGAATAGTTAATGATGGACATAAAACTTTTACTGTAAAGTAGATGTATTAACTTGTGCTCCATTTGAAGTCATGGCGCACACTTGCTCTGAGGAAGTGGTTATAAAACACTGAATCTTGACTATCCTGTCAACAGAAACATCAGTGAGTGACTTCAGGAAACAAGGATTATGGAGGTCTTGCAATGAATGTTCTTAATAAAACATTCCAGTGTGTACTTTCTCTCGAATGGCTTATGGTTGCACATGTGTACGTGTCACAGGTTTGCAGTGTTTCAAGATACCATAAAAATACAAGAGAAAAACATAAACTTGTGTATTTAACATTTCTTCATTTTTTTTTTTTCTTAACAGAGCAACATAACTGAAATGAATGTGTTTCATATTTAAGCAGGGTAATAGATGAAAGCAGGGAAGGCAGTCAGAAGCAGAACTTAAGAAATGCACATCCTTGTTTCTTACCCCTCCTAGGCAGGCTACAAACCAATTGCTTGATACACAGTTACAGGTATTCCAATGCAGAGTTATATCCAAGAGACAAAAGCTCTGCTGTGTTGCACACGCATGTTTGGGGAACCGGCAGCTGAAGATGCTGTAGCTCCTTCTGTTTGGTTCTTGGCATAGTCGCAGCTGCTGCGTCTCGTTCTCCTCAGCGTGGGAGCTGTGCAGAGCCAGTGTTCAAACCAGTGTAACCTGGTGGCTCTGCTTTGCTCCCTGTCTCTAATACATTCTCTCTATGGGACAGCCGTGGCATGGATAAAACTCTTCCAATATAAGAGCTGAGCCCCTTAGCAGGCGGTTGCATTCAGCACCTCCAGTACCATCTGCTGCGTGTGAGAGTGCAGCGAGGCTGGGCCAAGGCCGCAGCACCTGGTGGGAGCACACAGGCAGAAGTGCTGGGGAGGGAGCAAGCTGTGAAAAAACCTGTGAACTTAGTGGTATGTCTATGGATGTCTTGGCTACAGAGTAAATTCTGTAGTTTTTTTTGGTTTAGCACTAAAATGTTGGTCCTACCTAGGCAGTGTAAACCATTGTCAGTGTTTTAGTAACTGATAATCCTTGGTTTGTACAGTAACTTCAAAATACAGGTTACTGACTTTTTCAACTGCTTTACCATATGAATGGAGGTGAGCATGTTATTGCTTGAGCATTTATTTACCTTTAATAGATTCAGAAGAGTGGAGCGGATATATGAGTAACCTCAAAACCTTTCAAAAGTGCTAATATTCTGTTCAGTGACTATGTTTAGTAAGCTCAATGTTATATGCTGTTCTGTGAAATATTTTTCTAGCAGATTACCCCACTCCCCCACAAACCCAGGATGCTAAGGGCAGAATCGTTATTCCATTGCAGGTTTTAATTGTTATTGCATCTGACTACCTAGAGCAGAGCACGCATCATCTGAGAGTAGTCATGTAAAGGTATGAGAACATTGCTCATGAGAAACCTCAGTAATTCTAGTTCAGCGCCTTCATCTCGTATGCTATTCAGCCCTCTTTGTTTACTGTAATTATCCATTTTTTCATTCTCATTCTTCATGCTGTATTTAAATCAGAAGTTTCCCTTAAAAAAACCTATCCGTGTTTAAGCATTTGCTTACTTTAAGCATTTGAATAAAATTGCAAGAGCCTAAAGTATACCTGCAATGTTTGCAAGGCTAAAGTAAATGCCTAAATCGATTGTTTCATTCAGTTTCAACAAATTCATTGACAAGACATTTGTTTTCAATAAGGGTCCTCTTTTTTACTGGAGCTCCTAGGGACTTTTGCTGGGAAGATGTACTTTTAACAGTTACCTTTTAGCTCTTTCCACTCCAACTGTCCTTGTTTTAGCCATTAAAATAGTTGCTAGTGTTTTACTATTGCAGCATAATCCTCTGACTGCCTCAGAAGAGGAAGAGCAAGTGTGGTGCCTGTGTGTGTATGCATTGACATCCCAATTGAAATAAATGCTTGATGACCTCCTTTCTTTGGCCACTCCAAAAAATTGGAAGTGTGAAATTGCAATAGAAAGCAAGTTAGCTCATGTCCCCTCGGAAAAGTCTGTAGTTGTGCTTTGCTAAGTGGATGTTCATGACAATAATTTCTGAGCATATCAGCTCATAGAGGCTTGAATCGGTATTAGTGGACTTCAGTCCTCTGGAAAATAATAATAAGTTATCCCATTTCAGTGATGGAGAGCTAGGACACAAAGGCATTGCTTAAGGCCATTTATTATATATGGAGCTGACCTGAAAACTGACTAAAATTCCTTAATCTCCATATATCGCTTAGCCCCTCTTTTTATGAGAACACCATTCAATTTATTTTGCTTTGTGCTTCATAGAACTGAAGGAAATACACATAATTTGTGCTGTTATCAAATGTATTACGGTGAAATTCCATTACAAAGTAATATAGCGATTCTTGCTTTGAGCATGAGGTGATGTCACATGCTGATTCTACCTGGACTGAGGAAAGTGTCATCTGTTTCAAAAAACTTGTGATCTCAAGTCTTGGTTTTCAAGAAATGCCATATCCTGGGGAACAAGTGCTTTGTTCAGTTTCTTAGTTACAGCATTTCAGCACAGCATAGCTGCCTGCTATCAGGTGAGGCTGCTCTTAAGATAGCTTGTTTTTTTTTCTCACCTGTCCTAAACCGAAGGGAAGGTGTTGCTGTCTCTCTCCCAGACTGTGTGCTGCAGAGAAGTTATTACCTGCTTGGGGTAACAATGTCTGTATGTGACTGTGATACAAGTGAATCTGTGTTAGAGCCTTGTTGCCACTAAGTCCTGAAGTATGCGGGTACTTTATGGATTTCTTTGGTGAACTGATGTTGGGGTGAAGAGGATTGGACACTGAGGGATCTGGACTGAGGGAAAGCAAGACCAGATAGTTATGTGCAGGTCATTGCAGAAAGGGTTGATGGCATCTGTAAACAGTTGGTGACTGGCACGTGCCTTGATGAAAGATGTCTTTTATTTTTTAAGATTTTGCATGATTTGGGTACAATAGATTTTAAAGTTTGTTGAAAGTGTATGGCAGAGTGGGAAGCCAAACCACCACAGTGTGGTATACAGAACTGCAATTAAAATTGCAGCAAAATAAACTCTCCTACGTGCACACCCTCACCTTCCCCACCCCTCTCCACCCCTTCTTTTTATTCTTTGGCAGAGTGCAGCAGAGAGGACTGTTAATGTCAGTGAGATTTAGCAGTCCTCTCAAAATATCCTTTCTCGTGAGCCTACTTGCAAACATTTAGTTATGTCTGGCCATTTTCCACCTTGAATCTCTCATTTAAAGATAGGCTCTTTAGGCTGCACTTTGTAATCTGGAGCTAATATTGTTTATTCTTTCACCACAGGTAGTAAGAGTTGTGACTGTTGCTTCTATCCAGCTACCATCTGTTAGCTTCTTTCTAGCTATGATAGATTTTTCATGTGCTTTGCAAATAGTTCATGTTATGTTGCCAGACTTTCTTTCATGTGATCATTCAGTGCCCATCAATAGCTATGATGGAAACGGAGGAAAAAAGTAATAAACAAATAAATGTATGATATGTGTGCCTGTGAATTAACCTTCTTCCTTCATCATTTTGTTTTGTAATTAAGTGAAACCAAAGCTCTCTGGCAGGAAATTAAAAATGGTTCATACAAACACGCATGAATTTGCAATTGCTTTTATTGGACTCGAAGTCACTTAACCCATTTTTCTTATGCTTTTCTGTTCTCAACAGGTGCTTCATCTCACTATTTTATCCAATCTCTTTTTTACTTCCTTTTCCACGGAGGAAAAGCCAGCAAGAATTCTGGCTTTTCTGGCAAAAATTGTTTTGTTGTCTTTTTGCACTGTGTGACTCATAAAGTTAAAAAAGAAGCCTGAAACTTGGGAGGTTACTACTTAAGTAGGCATAGCAAAATAACTGCTTTTAACTGTCTCTCAGTAAAGGTAGTCATCAGCAAAACATGGGATGGCCCTCAGGCTGTGAGGTGGACATTCTGGAAAATGCTTTTTGTCTCTATGTCAGTGAGCAAATGGAAAGGTCCAGTTTATTGTAGTGCTGTGAAATCAGCATGTCTTAGTGACACAAAAAAAAGGATTTCCCAAAAGTAAAAGCCTAGAGGAAACCTTTTGAAGTCAGAGCTGTCTTGGTATCAAACAGAGCAGACAGAAGCCTATTTTTTGGGGTTATAGATACTGAAAATTACTATGCAGTGTAAGATTTACACATATTTGTATATATTCAGCTTAATAAATGAAGTACTATAATGAAATCCTGTTTGAAAAATACTTGGATTAACTTTAATTTTGGAAGTAATTTTTAAACTTAAATGCCTTTTTTTGGCACTTGGTTCAAATACTCCAAACCTTAGTTTTCAATTGCTTTCCTTTTCTAGAGTCAAAGATTTTCTTCCTCTCATTGATATTTTTGTGTTTGCAAAACATCTATTACTGCAGTGTTTGAAGCCAGATGAGATGTTTAAGGATGTTCGTATGATTGGAAAGAGCCATGCCTTTTTTGCCTTTATTGAGTTTTCCCACTTTGCATCTCTAGCCTGATAAACTTGCAACACTTTATACTTCTGATATGGCTTTTATCTCAGGCAGTTCCTTTCCATAGGCTTCCTTGGCACAAGTTTGCATGGCACAGATATTGAGAAGCTTGCTCATTGCCTTTCTTCTTTTGCAGTGAAATTCTTCCTTAAGGAACTTTACAAATGCTGGATAATATAAATCATTGTGATATATATATATAATATATAGGGAATATATAGTCTTTGAAACTGTACTGATTGAAATCTGTCTTTCAAATAGAATATGCCCATAGCCCACAGACATATCTATGCTGTGTCTAAAGCTAACGTAGGAGACAAGCTTGCAAGAATTTCTGAAATACAAGCAAAGCTTATCTTTAACCTTGTGTGCAACAGTGGTCAGGCAGTGTCCTCTCCTTTTGCTTTCATTCTTCTCTGGACCACTGAGAAAGCTTCATGCCAACAGCAGATTTGGGATCTGTGTGTGTGGTCAGTCAAGCCTAGAAGAGGTGACTCCATCTCAGCAAACTGCATTGCCAGACTCCTGGTTGTGACTGTCGTCCTGCTCTGACCTGGTTTGCACTTGACACCTTCAGCTTTCACGTTCCATCTCAAGTCCAGTTGCACGTGGCTGTGTTTGTGTGACTACCTACATGTGTGTTGGCTTCTTAGTGATGGGGCTGCAGGTCAAACTAAGCTGTGGCCATTATTTAACTAGTGTCTAGGAGCTATATGTTGCTATTTTCTCCTAAGCACGTATCACTGTCTCTAGTGCAATTTTAAGTGTTGACGAATCACTTACACTGAGTTGCTCTCTCCATGTCTTTTCTCCTTGTATTTACAAAATCATTAGGTGTGCAAACTCAGCTTCTCAGCTCACCTGTGTCTTTAGGAGCCCAGCCTCTGCCAGCACTGAGGAAGCCCATGGTTTGTCTTGGGCAGAGGCAGCAGGGAGGGCTGGAGCCTGAGGGCTGTCTGTGCTTCCAGCCTGGTGGCTGCAGAGGAATAGCGGACTGGCTGAGTAAGAAGCTCCGGCCTGGCCAGCAGTGTTGGCCCTTCAATCACCATTTTCTCTTATGATTGTACTTAAGCTGTAAGTGGACTATTCACTTGAAGTGGTACTGGCTGATACTACCCATTTGATTTTTATAAAAAGTCTGTGCTTGGGAGTAAGTTTGAATAAATTGTCAGGGTTCATCTGCCTCTGAGATCCTGCAATTGTTACTTCAAGTCACATTTGAAAAAGCATAGGCCAGCAAACTTAAGGCTCATCCATGCAATCCGCCTACAGTGTATCATAAGTCCAGTCGCTAATTGCAGGCTGAAGCCACTAAGCCTCAGCACTGGTACATATTTAAGGGGGTTCTGTGGAATTTCTGAAAACATGTGGCTTGCCCCAGGCAATGAGTTGCATAAGGGAGTTGTGCAATGCCAAACTGCCTAAAGTCTGTCATAATTTGCATACCTTGCCTTTCTATTCTACCTTTCTTTCTACAGCTGCAGGTCAGAATCTGTACTTACTCTTGGACAAATGAGAAAATAAGACTTGACATGTTGAAAAAGGCAGTGGCTTTTTTTTTTTTTTTTTTTGCGCAGCCCGTGCCATCTGAAATCAGTGATGCAGGTAATGCCTTCCAGGCAATGTAAACTTCAGTGAGTGCTCCAGGTGGCTCTTGAGGGAGCATTAGACCTACCTCTTTGAGGTAAGTGTAAGATGGTGCACTTTGTACATACTCTGAATATCTAGGCTAGCAGAAGTAAAAAGATCAGTTCAGCTGGCTAGAGCATGGTGCTAATAAAACCAAGGCTCTGGGGCCAATCCCTGTATGGGCCATTGACTGAAGAGCTGGACTCGGGTCCCTTCCAGCTCAGAATATTCTGTGAAATTATTCTGTGAAATAAACTGTGGGCAAGGGATGAAGATGCAGAAACCATTTATTGTCTTGCTGCTCTGTGCTACTGATAATCAATGTTTGTAGAGTCCCTGCTAGTACCAAGAGCACCTGCTTCTGAAGTTCAGGTACTCCTGGGAGTTAACTGGTTTGACTAATGCCACTTGCTACTTGGCTTGAGAGAGAAGAAATTAAAGCCACAGATGTGGTAAGGGGAGTGTGAAATGTTTGCAGGAGAAGAGGAAATGACTCTAAATATTTTGGCTTTTGCAGTCACCAAAAAAATCCAAATGAACCCTTTTCACAACTTTTGTGAAAAAGAATCCTTTCAAACTTTAAGGGAAACTGATTGAGAAAAAAATGTCAAAAGGTTCTTTATTTGCAACTTTAATGTGAACATTCATCAGCTAAATGTGTGTTTAAAATTTTTTGTTAATATGGAGTCAATGATGGTGAATCAGGCAAAGCAGAAGGGGATAATTTCACTCAAACGTCATTGACCTTAAAGGCAATGCTAAATTCCAATGAAGTAATTCCTCTTCTAGTTCCAGTCAAAAGTGACCCTTTATTGTTGCTTTCTGTTCAAAGCACCTACCTCTTCTAGGCCATCTAAATTGTGTAAGTGTTGTGATTCCCTAGGGTATCTCTTTTCCTGTAATTTTCTGCCTAATTCCATTTTAATGGCTTTAAATACATTATAAAAATCTTGTAATGATAGGTGTTAGATTGTAGTCTGTTTGTGAGACTATGTCCCAGGCAAAGTCTTTTGTGCCAACTTGCAGGGATCAAACAGGGTTTTTTTCAATTTCAGTATCTTTATGCAGAGTACTTGCTGAATTGGACATTATCCTCATTTCACTGAAATCATGGGATAAAACTCAGAATATGTTTGGCTCCTATCACTTGAGGCAGTCAGCACCATTAATTGGTAATCTTGGGAATTCATTTGGACTGGTCTTTAGGTCACAGTGGCATTACTCACAGTGATGTAGTGAAATGCTTTACTTTTTGATTTTTTAACCACTCCAGTTGCTATCTTTTTTTAGAATTTAGAAATTACTGTGCTGAGTATTTACAAATTTCACAGCACATTTTGTTCTCTGTTTTAAATCCTGCATACCAAGTGCCTGCCTGGGGCAAAGACAAAAAAAAAAAAAAAAGTTAGCTTTGATACTCCAAAACTGGTTGAATAAATCCCGTGCAGCTGGCCTGCGTGAAATGTGCCCAGTGACAGCAACTGCAGCGAGGATTCTGAGGGTTAGGGAGAGCTCTGTGCTGTCACATGCTTGCAGTGTTTTATTGCTTTGGCTGGGAAGGGCAGCAACGTGTAGGTATCTTTACTGCTCAGTATTAAGCGTGCAGAGTGATTGCCCTGTGGTTCCCTCAGGCATGTATGTGGACAAACCTGGTGCACAAGTGTGCAATATTGCCTTCTGTGTATGTCTGTACATGCTGTGGTGTTTTCTGACTTTGGAATTGTGGTTAAAGCCTCAAAGGGAATCCGTGAGTCTGCAGCAGCTGAAAATACTGCTAGAATTTCTAGCAGTGGACGTTCCTGTGTGGTTGTGTGTCTGTCCCATCACTGGTGAGGAAATGGCATTGCCTGGCCTGCACTGCAGTGTTTGTCAAGGGAAATTCTTGGAGACTTATTTAAACAGTCCAGTCAACACAGTACAGTTTACACTTGTGTGTGCTTGTGGATGAGATGCCAGGAACTGTTATGGACTGGAGACTGTGCTGTTCTCACCACCAGCTCTGTTCATCCAACTGTCTCCACTTGGCTTCTTTTTGTAATATAACCAAGCTGAGACATAGTCCCAAGGGGAAGGTGACTTAAATCTGAATCTTGGAAAGTCATGAATTCAAAGATACACAGTTCAGGAAAATAATTTTTGGAATACAAAGCTATAAAGGCTGTGACTGGTTCACGTGACTGACTTGCAGAAAGGTCATGTTTTCCTTTTAATAGTGCCTCAACAGGCGTTTGGAAAGGCTGCGTTTACTGATGTTGCTTTTGGCAGTGCTCTGTGGTGCCACTTTTGTGAATCCAGCTCCATTTTCAGGCTCCAGAAGGCTTCCAGGTTCTCTGAGAAGAGGCACAAGAGTGCTCTTGCAAGGAGTGAGACCAGAATTACAGAACTGATCTTTGGAGCTCAGAATGGCAGGACTCAGAAAATAAGAAAATATAGAGACTTTCATTCATACAGGCATTTATTAGAAGTGCACTAAAAGAGACTTAAAAAAGAGGTTTGTATGTATTGGGTGGTAATCAAATTTCCAGCAAAATGAGATAAGAATAAAACTTTCCTTGGATCCAGTTTGGCCAATAGCTGCTTCTGTCAGGGTTTTTTTGCACTCTTCCCATGTCATTGTGTAGTGGTCATATATTGAAATTACACACTGGCCTATAGGGACCACTGGCCTGAGCAAGTGCATGGCAATTCTTATGATGCTTGTGCTGAAAGTTTTCTCTTAATGGACCTTGATGGGATTTGGTTTGATTTGTTCCAGAATGGGATCACCCTTCTTCCTGTTGATGCATGCTCATGATCTGGACTCCAGGACTCAAGCAAGACTGAGGGACAAATCTTGTCAGGCAGCGGTAAGACTGTGTTACCTACGCAGAGGAGGATGTTGAAATGTGGTATATGTAGCTTCTGACTTTCAGTTGTTTGGTCTGAAGCAAGGGACAGAAAAGTTTCTTTTCTTTATTAACGTAAGTAAGATCAGTTCCGAGCAAAGAGTGGAGGTGAAAAATCCTTAGGAAAACTAAAAAGAGAAGCAGCACTGAGAGTGGGGCAAATATTTTACTCATATATGTGAGCATTACTCATATAACTTCAAGAGAGTACATGCTTTAACTGTGCATGTACCAGCTGAGGACTTGGCCCATAATGTCCTTTATAAAGCTCTGATTCCTCCCCAAATAGTTTTTCCCTCCCTCTTCAAAGAGGCACCTGTTGCTGGTGGAGTTGTTGATGATACTGGATTAGTGCACATGCAGTCAGCCTGCTTGGCCTCGGCCCTTTGGACCCAAAATGAACTCCAGCTGCTGTTACCCAGAGCAGGTGCTTCATCCAGCCCTAGCAGCTGTCTGAATGTAGGCTGTCATGGCCAAGAAGAGGGGGTAGGTCCCCTGAAGTACCCAGAGGAAAGACTGATCCTCAGGAAGGAAGGAGAAGGGAGTGTGCCATGGAGACCTACTTTTTATACCCATCAGACAGAAGTTGTTCTAGCATTTCCTTGTGGAAATAGGGAACAGTGCCTGACACTCTGCATCCACTGAGCCTGGCCAGTGCCATGATGGATTAGGGTTCCCAAAATGAGGTTGACAGATCGCTAAAGACCAGCAGGGCCATGACAAATGATTGATCTCCAAACTGCCAAACCTGTGTTGTCCCTTGAAGCTATGAAACAGGTATGGGATGGTGTGTGAGAAATTTTGAGGGCTGGTAGTGTTTCACAGTTGTTCAGTCTGTGTAGTCACTGGTTTAAAGCTTCCGTGAGTGGCCCAGCAAAAGCAAGATTGGGCACAGAACAGTGTACAGGCTAATGGTCTGCTACATGTAACAGCCTGGGATTCACACTTGCGCTGCCAGAGGGAGAAAACAAAAGCAGAGATAATCTGGGGTGTGAAGCAGTGACAGGAGACAGTGCCAGGGGAATGGAGGATGAGAGGATGACCTGGGGGCATATAGAGATATGATGGTGGGGAGGTAGCAGCCAGCTTTTGAGGAGGAAGCACAGATGAACACATCAGATGTAAAGCAGCCACTCAGGATTAGACTGAAGGGGACAGGACAAAGATGCAGGTTTCTTGGAGTAAGGGAATCAGTGCCTTCAAAGGGACAAATGCACCTTAGAGTAAGGGCAACCCAGACCTGCAGCAGGAGGTAATGGGAGGGTGCCTTGCAGAGCAGACGGTCTCAGAGTAGAACCTGTTCAAAGTCATCTCCATCACTGGTGTCACAATCAGCCCTTTCCAAGTCCCTTACAGCATGCCTTCAACTTACTCCCCATTGTCTGTTGTCACTGACTCAGCAGCGGTTCCAGTGCAGTCCTGCACTCTCTGATTATTCACATGCTGCTGGCAACAGCACTCCTGGCTCCCTTTCCATGAGCATGCACTCTTTGGCTGTGACTGCATGTGTCACTGTCAGCACTAACACTGAATTTAATACGACTCCTTAGGGTTCTGTCCTCTTACCTGTATTCAATAAAGTTACCAGTGTCCTTTCAGTTTCTCTGATAACCTGCATGTCCACTTTGTATCCCTGCTCTGTGCATGGTTTTGGTCATATCCCATCAGCCAGACTTTTCACTCTATGTGTCTTTGTTGATTGCTCAACCAAGTCTCCACTGAACCTGCATAAGAAGGGGTAAATGCTAAGCAAGGACATTTCCCTGTATAGCTATAAAAGGATTATTCAGGCCCTATTTAATTACAGCATGGCCGAAGAGCAGGAGAAAAACATGAATATTGGAGGCCTCTCTTTGTCAGGAAATGGGATTTCCGCAGGTGCTCAGTTGCAAATGCTCTGCATGCTTCTAAGGCTTGGCACATGGCATTGCTGAATCCTGATTCAAGATGCAAGAATGTTTCATGACCCCTGCCATGAAAACTGGTGTCTGGCCATGTTTGGAAATCAGCCGTCGATGATGACAGTAGACGAGTATGGGTGAAATGAGCAGTTTGGCTTCAGCACTAAGCAAGACTTGTTAAACACTGTAAATACAGATGTCCAATTCATATTTTGAATAATGAATATTATGAACTTTTCTGTAGCAAGTGGTAAGAAGCTGGATCATCTTTCTTCATCTGCTCACTGCCTTCACAGAATTTGAAAGTATGACGAAGTATTTCATCCCTTTACAGGATTAGGTAAGATTGGTAACCATAACTCTTGTATAGAATTACATAGAAATACTCCGGACAGCCAAGTATATTGATTCAAGATCATCTATGATCATCTATTTCCCTTGGCAGGGAAATTGTTTCCATTTTGGTTTATCCACTTCTTGGGTTGGTCAGGTTATCCAGCCGACTTCAGTTGTTTGTTCTTTTGGACAAAAAACTACTGCCAGTACAGGCTATACAATTTCTGTCCCAGTGTAGCTCTTCCATCAGGTATTCCTGATATTTCTTTTGCTTCTGCATGAAAATTAAGGAGTTGGAGAAGTAGCACCAAAACTCCACGTGAATGAAATTCTCAAGGCTATTAAGGAAATAGATATACTGGAAATAGGGTGTTTCTGTGCTCATTTTGTTCTCTCATTCCTTGGACAAGTCACTGTTATGCATTAAAAGAAACATCGCACACGGCTGTTAGAAGTGTGTGATGTATCTCTGTGTGAAGGGGAGACATCCCCTGACGTGCTCCTTGTTACTGTCCCTATGTGCTTTCCACTTTGAGTAAATTACAGTTCCCTGGGGCTGCTGTGGGTGTATCAGCAATAGTTCCCTGCTGCCTCCTTATCTGCCTGGTAGTGTGGTTCGGTGATGCCCACACCCCCTGCTGCTTCACTGGTGATGAAGTGGAAGGTGTTGTCCTGCCTTCTTCCTCTGAGCTTCTCTTCTCAGCCTCCTTGCACTGTGGTATGACTCCAGAATAATGAAAATGCAACTTTCTATTCTTTGGGGAGTAGTAAATTTTTTGCGAAATAAACAAACCAAATGCCATTCTCAGAGTGGCCCAAGATCTCTGGTTTAGTGGCAGCGTGTTTAATTTGGTCTTCCAGGTATTTTTAATCACCTACATGTGACTATGAATTTTTTGAAGCATCTGTCTCTTGCTGATTAAAATGTAATTAGGTACCAAGGAGCTTTAGGATTTAAACCATTCCCAAGAGATCTGTGGCAATGTCCAGTGTCGTGTCTGGTGAGGAACAACAGAGTGAAGCAGTTTGGCTGTATTAAGTCATAGTTTACTAACTGCAAGATTAAGATTAAGGAAATAGAGAGCCTGTTAGCAGGCCTCCATGTTTGGAGTATTGGAGAGCAGAGGGGCTTACTTTGTATGAGGCGCATATTATGCTCTGCAGGGATTCCCAGTTCAGGGTCAAAAATACTGGAAGTGCCCTTTTACCATGGAGCTGACAGTTAGCTTGCTGCCAGAGGGAAAACCAGTCTTTAAGTGGTGAGTGAACGTAGCATCAGAAACAGACCTGGACAGAGGGGCAACACACAGTCAGACCGAGTGACATTCTTCACACCTGCTGTGGTGGATAACAGTAGCTGGCTGACTTACCCCATGGCACTACAAGCACAGCATTGTGCTGTAACACAGCCTGGACAGCGATTGAATTACACACCGATTAGGTCTTCAGCTTCTCCCTGTCAGTGTGGACAATGGAGAATCAGAGAAGTGGACACGAGAGCTTTAGCGGGCCTTGTGCTCTCAAACAGAGGAGGATTAGTTTGTAAATGGTAAATTGTGTTGGGGCCAAGAGTCGTAAAACTGAACTCTTGCCCTTCTGCTGCCTCAAAGGCACAGGCTTTGCAGAAAACTCCTTCTCCCCCCTTCTACTAACTGCTGTGATCAGGGGAGGGGGGGACATATGGATTCTGCTCCTCCTTTTCTCTGCCAAAGAAGGAAGAAGTCACTGGTACATTTGTACAAATTTTGCTCCACACTATCTCTTACTATCTTTTCTTAGCAAGGGCGTGGGATTAAATTAATCAGTCTTCTTCCATTTCCATAGGGATGCGGATTTGCCTCTCACAGAGGTGCTGCCGGCTGGTTCACTGCCTGGATGTCTCTAAGACCTGATGTAACCTGGAGCATGTGCTTTCTCAGGAGGTCTGCAGCTGGACTGGAGAACTGCAAACGTTCATCCTTTCACTCCTGTCATCTGCTTCCACATGACTGCAGTGCCTGTGCTGTGCTCTCAGCTCACTCACCCTGAAATGCTCCTTGTGATGGTTTGTACTGAGCTGCTACAGAGCAGACTTTGCTTTTGGTGGCAGTATTCCTTGTTACTGTGTCATTTATAGAGAAGACGGCTTCATCCTTGCCTTCATTCCACTGGGACCAACTGCTCCACACACAGGAACCAAGAGTGGCAAATATCCTATAACCTCTTTCAGTTTCCTATTGAAGGTCTACATCACATGAACTTCTTAGGGTTTTTTGAGAGGTAAAGCTTTTTTTAGAAACAAAAAAATTAAAAACACCAAAACAACCAAAACCACAAACCAGAAACCAATCTAAAACCAACAAAACCAAAACCTGCCAAAAAAAAAAAAAAATCAAAACCCAGACATTGAATCCAAGTTGGAGAAACAGCTGCATCATGTGGCTGACTCAGTGCATGGGAGTACAAAGCATTCCCGCTCTGGTCTTGCACATCCACTCATTGTGCCTATTAATAGCTGTTAGGCATGAGTGTAGACACGGAGCTGGGCAGGACTAGTTTTGCCATGCGAACATTTATCTGCTGGCCCCATCCTACTTGCTAGAACCAGAGATTTCACTATGATAAAATGGACACCTTAAATAATTGTTGGAGACGGGGATGTAGGTTCACTTAAACTAAGCTGTCATTAGGCATTCTTTATCTTGGAGTATTCCAGTAAATAGCAATTTATGTAAGCGATGGAAATATGTCCTTCTTAATCTGTAAAAAGAAAAGGACAGTCTTAATGATCTATCAGTGTTTCAGGTCGTCTTAAGGCATATTGATCCTGAATCATCACAGGAAAATTCAGCAGGAGTGGTTTTTTTAGTGATCTAGGAATTTGGATGTGGTTGAATACATGGAAAACTGTATCTTGTTCCAGTTGTGTTTATTACTGTAATAAATGACACCAACTCCCTCTTCCTATAGACTTTATCTCCTCTGTTCATAGTTCTGGCATTTTATTTTGGTTTGAGCTGAGAAACAATGCATACTGTAAGGTTGTAAGAGGCTTTTATGAATATACCATTTAAAAAGACTTGCTCCTGCTCTGGTTACTAGTTTGAATTGAGAAAAGATACTTATATTTCATGCTCCTGAAAGCAATAGCAGATTTGCCGTAATACACCAGTTCAGAGTAATCTGCTCATAAACAATCCATTCCAGAAAACTCCCAAACCTCTTGCACCTATTCTCTCTAATAGGTGGCAAATCCTTAGTATTTCTCAAAAATGTTCAAAAGTGTGTAGGGTATGAAGGCTTTGCTTTGGTTTATTTTTTGTAAAGCTTGGTAAAAAAAACGTGAATGAGAGAAATTCAGCTGTTCCTCAACACAGTCACTACTGATAATTGAGAATTCGTTTTCAAAATTGGAAAATAAGAGCTATTCTAAGTAGTCACTGTTGGTTTTAACGCTATGGGGTATTTAAAAGATAAGTTTTAAAGGAAAAAAAAAAAGGAAAACCAGTCATTCATGAGTGCTGATACAGGAATGACAGAGGTTAATACCACTGACATCATGTTGGAACTGTATAGCATTTTGTTAATGGTTATTAATGCCCTGCTGCTGGGAGACAGACAGTGCCAGCTGCCAGTTAGTGTGGTGCCTCTGAGGGTGTGCCTGGGCCTCTGCTCAGAAACGAGAGGGGCCTGAGGAGGGTTCAAGTTTGCTGCCTCCACTGAAACAGGAGGAGAAGAGATACTGAGAGAAGGTAATTGCAGCTCCTGCTCCTGTCTCTGCTGACTTCAGAACAGGACTCGGAAAGTGAAGCAGGAGCAGCAGACATCTACAGAGCTGCGCCCAGGAGGTACTGAGAACTTGGTTCAATTCAGATCTTCGGGACTAAACTCAAGATAAATATCTTTTGGAAGAAAACAGCAAGAAATTGAGAAAAACATGCATGGAAATGATGCCAGTAGGTCTGGGGAAGAAGCCTAAGTTCCTGTAAGAGAGCGTTAGAGCTTTGTTCATCAGTGGAAAGAAGTCAGAAATGATACAGAGAGAAGGAGAAAAGCCCCTGAGAGGAAGGGAAAGGAACTTTGTAATGGCAGAATGATGATGGATATGGAACAATTAATTAGCTTTGACTACATCATATTCTTTGTACATCCAGATTTGTGGGTTTAGCTGCCTCACTTGGGGCTAGCTGTTACTTTGCGTAATACCTTTGAATTTCATACATCATAAGGGAATGAAATAGATACAGAAAAGTGCAATACATCAGTGTAGCATATCAAATTGAGAAAGGCATTTTTAGCAGTCGGTACTGAATGCAGGTTTAAGCCTGCATTAGATTATTCCTTAAGTGTATTGTTGTTATGACAAATCTGAAGGGAGCTAAAAGCATTTCAGTAGATCAAAAAAGGAAACTTTGATTTCCTTTTCCACAGCCTGGACCCAAAATGGGATTGTCAGACAGGCTTACATGCCCTGGCCGTGTACCACACAGTCACCCACTGGTGAAAGGGAGTGGAACATGTGGAGATGAGTTGTAAATCCTGCAGGAGGAACCGGCTCACCAGGCCTCTCCAAATCACTCAGCTTCTAGATCTCTTTAAATGCTGGCTTAATGTAACATGAATAATACACTGAGAACGTTTAGCCAAGAAATGCCTGGTGGTCCAAGGACATTTTGATAATGGATGCTGTCTGATGTGCCACGTGTCATATTCTCTGTCATGGTAAGAAAAAAATAGTATATCACTACTCATGTTTTCTAAAAGGGAAGATGAGTGTTTGATTCCATGAACCTCAGGTTTGGGGACACAATTTCAGTAAAAAACCCATTAATGTCGCATACTCATTAATTATTAGAAATAAATGGAAACATCCATGTAATACTGTACATGTACTCTCCAATTACGTAGCCTAATATTCAAACACAATGATTTGTACAGACTCTATTTGCTCAGGTCACTTTTACAAATGGAATTGCCCATACAAATAGTTTCCGGTCAGTTCCCTTCAGTGCAACGTCCTGAGCGTGACTAGCAGGAGCAGCAGGTCACAGGGTGCAGTTGTTCCCCTCTGCACAGCATCCTGAGAGGTGGCATCGGAAGCACTGTATCCAGTTTTGGTCCCCTTGTACCACAAAGATGTCATACTGGAATGGGCCAGCAGGGTGAGGGGCTGTAGCCTGTGATACACCAGTAGAGAACTGGGCTTGTTCAGCCTGGAAAGGTGCTCTCTTTGTCGACAGCCAAATGCTTGGAGAGCGTGTGGAAGGTAGGGTCACATTTGTCTTGGACAGCGTGACGAGCAAGAGGCTCAAGTTGGAGCAAGGGCAGTTCAAAGGAAGTGCTAGAAAAAATATTCCTGAAGAACATGCAAGGCTCTGGAACAGGGACCTAGAGAGGGTAGCTTCTCTGTCCTTGGAGATGCTCAGAATTTGTACTATTGATTGACTAACTGTTACTGCAGTAATAGTTCTCAATCAAAAAGATAAATGGAACTATTTGCAGAGGGCAGTTTTTTCCAGTGTAATTTACAGTGCCTTGAATTCCATGTGAATGGAGAATTTTCTAATGGAGCTTACTTTGTAAGCAGTTGACCTGACATAGAGTAGTTTTGGCCATGCACTGGCATGAAACAACAATTGCAATGCCAATAATGTAAATACATGTATTTACACAGTACTTTCATTTTTTAAGACTATTTCAGCTACAAGCATCATTCGTATTAATTTTTCAGTCCCATCATAACTGTGGTTAAATTGTTTGCCTGGTTTTAAGGATTATCTTTAATGGTAGCTAACTAAAACAGTTCATGTTGTTTTTTCCAGTACCTCAGACTTCTATAATTATTACAAAAAATTTGCAAGGAAAAAATTTGTAACCAAATGTGACTATTTTGAAGAAACTCAGAATGAAAGTAACAGTGGAATTCTGAATTTCTTCAAGAAAACAGACTCTTACTTTCTAATCTTAGATTACTCTTTCATTCTGTTGGTAAATACTATTTAGAAGATTTCAATTGCAGGGACTCAAGCTTGACTTGTCATTTGCATTTCAAATCTCAGCAAATCAAACAAAAGCAGAATGAAGCTAGGGAAGCCTCCACTCATTCCAGCACAATCAGTGCAGGATAGCCCCTGCAACCCAATATATTTCTAGGCTTTGCCTCTCTTGACATTTTTATTTTAGGGGTGGGGAGAAAGAGGAAAATTTGCTTTTGAGAGTTAATCTCCTATTCCCAGTAGAATATTTTGGGGTAATTTTCAAACTTGTATTTTGCACATTTACTATTTCCTAGTCAAATAACCGGTGTTATTTATATTTATATAACAACTAGTTGTTCCTAATTCAAATAACTGTTGTACCACAGAGAGTACTGGCACAAAAAATAGCAATGCTGGAGGATAGTAGCAGCAAAACTGGTAAATTGTTACTTCTGAGCTTACTGCCTCAAAAAATGAGGAGCAACTTTATGTAGATTCGTATTTTCTGAGCTAATGTGCAAAGTCCTAGGCAGACTAAACAAAACCTCAAATCCAGCAAGCTATGTTGTTGGCTTTTCCATTGTCTATGGTCATTGTGCACTGAGTCAAGACAGCAGAAACGGTCAATTAGTCCAGTCCTGTTCCATAGCAGGGGCTGTTACTTACAATTAACCCAGCTGAAGATGACTCCTTTATTCTCCCCTTCAGATTAGGTTCACCTGAACCTTCTCCACCTGGAAACCAGGTAGTCCCTGACTGGGTGCTTCATACCTCAGTCAGTTGTAAGTCTGGGACTATAATTGTAAATGAGAATGGACAGACGAGGGGACAGAAATTTGGCTGAGTGCTCTTTGCAAAGAGGTGAGAGAGCTGCTCTGTAAGTTGTGCTTTTTACAGTATGAGAGCACTGCACCTGAGTGCAGCCCTGGCCAAGCTGTGTGGGGACACTTGGGCAGGTTTGCTGCAGCCAAGGCAAACAGCAGTGGGGGAAAGGGAGAGGCACAGCAGGCTTCAGGTAAGTGCAGTAGGAGAGGCCGAGGTTCATAGAAGGTGTGCTAGTTGAGGTGATCTCCACTGATGTTGGGTTTTCCACAGAGCAGCAATGACCCTCTACAAGGTGTTTTCATCTTAAAGTAATAAGCAATGAGTACAAGGTCATTTCTGAAGGATAGAATGGCTGGGGGGGTTATTTTGGAGAGTTGTGGGTTTGAGGTTCTGAGTGTAAGGAAATATGGTAACAGATTCTGGTACCTTAGAAGATGCTTCTAATGTATGTAACTGACTCTTGAAGCTTGACTTATTGTTCCGGATTTGTAGCTGGTGAAAAGGGAGTTAAAAGTAATGTCCAAACCTTGACCTATAACAGATGAAGATCTTGCAGAAAGAAAAGCAGTTGGGTATGTTCCAATGCACTGAGATTTGGGTCTTCTCCTGGGTCTCACATTGTGAGCGCTTAAAATAGTTCACTCCTGTCAGGTTTTGACTATGTTGATATTTCCCTCTGTTGCCAGAGTAGTGTCTATCTGGAAGTTAATCATCCTGTATTTGTGTAAACATGAACTGCTTGTCTGGAAACCTGGGTGGAATGGTTGAAGCCATGGGCTGGTTATCAGTATAAGTGACTGCTGTGTACAGAAATGCACATGAAGCTATTTCTGGCTGGGTCTTTTGGGTTTTTTTGAGCTGAATTCTGAGCCTGTTTATTGACCCTAATGTGTGTGTGTTCTTCCTTCTTTGAAAGAGAATAGGACTTTTGAATTGGTCAACACAACAAAAATTATCATAGATGTCCTTGTGATGTGTTACATTACTTGGATGCTCACTGTAGAGACAAGTAACTCCCTAACTTGAAATAATGTGTGCCAAGTTACCTTCACTAGTGTTGGGAGAGCAGCAGCAAAAAGCTCATATAATTATGAAACTGACTTTTAGGAGTAAAGTCTTTATACATACCTTTATCCTAGAAAAAAGTAGTATCCTAAATGGCTTCACTTAAGCAACTCCAGGAGTTTTAGTATCACAGAATGGCCTGGGTTAGAAGGGACCTTAAAGATCATCTCATTCTAACCCCCCTGCCATGGGCAGGGACACCTTCCACTAGACCAAGCTTGCTCAGAGCCCAATCCAACCTGGACTTAACACTTTGAAGGGTAGTACATGCACGGCTTCTGGGGACAACCTGTTCCAGTGCCTCACCACCCTCACAGTGAAGAATTTCTTCTTAATATCTAATCTAAACCTTCCCTCTTTCAGTTTAAAGCCATTCCTCCTGGTCCTGTCACTACATGGCCTTGTGAAAGTGCCTCTCCAGCTCTCTTGTAAGACCCCTTTAGGTACTGAAAGATGCTGTAAGGTCTCCTTGGAGCCTACTCTTCTCCAGGCTGAACAGCCGCAACTCTCTCAGCCTGTCAAATTGATTTAGTATGAGAAATGCTGAGGAGAACTTGTTTTTCTGCTTTTCTTCCCCTCTTCCTTACAAAACTGGATGACTTTCACTCCTGTTACTTCATAGATTTATTAATCCAGCGTAGGCTTTTATATAAGAACAAGTTTACGGAGTTGTGTTGCCAAATTGATGATATCACAGGAAGGTGTAACAGCACGAGGGAAAAATGAAGTTGAACACTACTTAATTAAGGGTGCAAACTGCAAAGCTATTCACACTGAAGGAAATCGGGGGAACTTCTTTCGTAGAGACCTGAAGATATTAAATAAACACCTTGTGTAAAAAGGGTGCAGGCAAACACTGGGGATGGGGTTTGGCTGCTGGGAAAGCAGGTGGTGCTCCAAAGCTAGGTTTTTTTGTAGGGTGGCACAGTGTAGAGTGAATGGGCTTATAAACATGAGCACTTCAGTCACGTGCCTCAAAAGAACTTCAACTTGTACCTTTTATAAATAAAACATTAAAAGGGAAAGAGTTGATGAGCTTTTTTCAAGTAGTTAAAGAAATGTCTGGAAAGAGACCTGCCCTACAAAAAGAACGGTATAGTAAGTCAGAATTGTAGGCTAACCTAGGCATCTGTCTCTGAATCTGCACATATGCCATCATCAAATTGCAGAACAGGGTTTGTAAGAACAGTGCAAGATTTTGATTAGTAAGCTTGAGGAGGAGCACAGCTCCTTGTCTTCAGAGACTGCTTTCTTTTTAAAAACAGAGGGCTTAGTTTCCACTGCCACAACCCTGTGGCGATTGGCAGCGCTTCAGCCTGATCTATGAACTTAAAACACATTTGATCTGTATGATGGTGCTTACTGCCAGGTCCTGCCACTCCACCTGAATAACTATAACATGCTCATAAATCAGGGGAGAGCATTCCTCGCTGACACCATCCCAAATGCCCTACTGAGCTGAAGCCTGTGTTAGCCATCAATGCCTCCTACATAAACATGTCATACTTTAAAGTAGGGTCTTGCAAAAAGCACAAACAATATGCTGTACAGAGGGGCCACACAAGTCAAGAGCTGTTAAGTGGGGGGAAAGAGGAGGAGGAGAAAAATCTCACAATGATAAATATATCTACCAGACACATATGGAAAGAAAATAGCTAAGCCTAGCATACATTTCTTTCAAATTTAAATAGTCAGATGTGGAAATGGTTGTCTTGTTTCCTGTAGAACTTGGAAGCCAGGAGCCGCAAGAAAATAATGATGGAGGATACTTTGACTTCTGTTGTGTTCACTTCAGCCTGGTCAATGGCTTTATCCCATGACTCATGCATCAGATACACAGTGTATCTGATTAAGTAGTAAAAAAAATCCGTTTTGCATTTGGCCCGCTATAGAAAGCTGAGTAAGAACTATGGCTCAGTCTTGTATGTGCATTCAAAACCACTTACTAAGTCTTGTTTAAAGTCACCTCGTCATCTGGTACCAACATTGTGGCTGATAGTTCCTGTCTACCTGACCTTAATCCTCACACAAGCTGATGCCAATTTTGGGCATGTTAAGAGAAATGTTAAGGAGCATCCCAGGCACACCTTCATTACAATGCACAGCTGATTGACTTGTAAAACTCATGTGTTTGTGTCGGTGCAGCCTTTGATCTGAATCAGTAAGGAAAACGCTCCCAACAACAGCAGCAGCTGGAACACACACAGCCAAAAGTGACACCAGGCTGTAAACAGTGGTTGCAGCCACCCTTGTCAGATGGGTCACAAATCACGGGGCTGACAGGTGCCTGTGCTGGTGTCCTGCAGCAGGGTGTGCCTTGGTGTGGAGCAGCAGGTAGGAAACCTGCGTGGTGGGTGGTCAGCCTGTGACTGCAGTACAAATGACTGAAATTCTCTGCTCAGGGGAAGCCTGTTGTACAACTTGGTGCAGAACTAGAAACATTTCCTTTTCGTTAAAGTGAGCTGACTACTGCTTATACTCTGACTTCAGGGTGGGTTCAATTCTACACTCTACAACAGTCATGATAACCTTAAGTTGTAGTGTTAAGGCAAGAGGTTTTTGTGAAACACAAAACTGAGCCTGCCGTTCCCCAGTTGCTCCTACTGGGGCTGGGTCTTCAGCACCCATGTTTCTTTCCCAAGGAGGGAGATCCAGCATGCAAGAGGGAGGCATAAGTAGCTTCAACTCAGAAGGGCTTGAGGGTGTTTGGGCATGGACTTTTCTTAAGGGATATCTAATCTATCCCTGGGAGTAATGTAACTGATGATGATGATTGATGAGTATTACTCTGTGCTGGGAGCCTGAACCATAGTTAGCATTTGTGATTGTAATGACCTCTCAAAAATGCATGTCTAAGGCAGGACACAATATTTTTCCACTGCCTGCTTAGAATCCTACTGCCTTGCCCTCTGCCTGCATACATTAGCTCCTGTGCTGCTCTTCTCCCCTCACCACCTTCTTCTGTGTATAGCTTAAGGTCTTTAGCCCCTGATCCAAAGCGTCCGGTCTGCCGTAGATTGCTGTTTTCATCCTAACGCCTTGTTGATGTTAACTGGCAGCAACTCTTAGCCTATCTAGGCAGTGTAGTGCCTTGTGGCAGGTCTGTGCTTTTACATCCCAGCCTTGAGTGAGGCAGGCAGGCTTTGGTCAGAGGGGATAGCTTCTACATGACTTTTTTTAGAACCGGAAGGCAGAGGCTGAGACAGTCGCTCTGAACATGCGCTGCCCTCGGGAGAGGTTCCTCGCTGCTGTGCAGCTGTTCCAAGAGCCAGGGAGGACATGGGCCTCCATAGCCCAGTGCCACATGTGGTTAGGCAGCCCTTGGCAATCGACAATCCTCCCTGAAGTCAACTTCTGGTTTTGGTATTGTTTTTTTTTTTTTTTCTTCCAGAGAGTCACTTGACAGGGTGTAATCCTGTAAGATACTCAGCGAAGAAGCTGATACAGTAAAGTATTTCTGCAGATGCTTAATTTTCAGTGAATAAGTGGTCCTTTTATGTGGGTGGGAGCACTCATGTGCTTAAAGTTAAGCACATGCTTAAGTGCTTTCTTGGATCAGGGCCAAAATGCTAATGTGATGGAGGTCCCCTTTCTCAAGTAACTGCAGTGTTCAGGATCTTCATGTGGACCCCTGGGTCTGCAAGATTACTGAAATACCCATGACTGGCAAATATTGGACACTTATGTTCTTAAACATTTCATTTTCAGTAAAAACTTCATGAGATGTTGCTATATTATGACTTTGCATACAAAGTATAGTTCTTGACTAGGCCTGTGGCAGACTTGAAAAGAAACCCTATTTGCTGACTTCAAATTAGTTTTGTTTAAGAGAATATTTTATTTTTCTGTTTCAGAACAAAAACAGATTCCTCCAGCATCTTTTGCTCTGACCCCACTCCCTTATCTTTGAACTCTTCCTGCCACATTTCTGGAAGAAAACAAGCCTTTGAGGAACACCACTAAGACTTTAAATTCAAACTACTGGGAGTCTCTTGTGTGATGTTGCACTTGCCGATGATAGTCTGCTTTGATGACAGCAGCGGTAACGAGCCCAAAGGACACGTGTTTGGGATGTGACAGGGGTGTGCACCTGTCTCGGGCAGGGGGCACTGGGTCTTCCCCTGTGGCAGCCTCTTCGGTGGCTGTGCTAATCACCAAGAGTGACACTCGCCGTGTCACTGGCAGACAGGAATGGAGCAGGGTGTTGTAACTCTAAATACACAGCTGCTTCTCAAATTATAATGCAAAGGTTCAGAGGTCAGCGCAGTAAAAGCAGATAAAATTATGCTTTCTACTGCCACAGTGCCACATCAAAATGGTAAATTGTTTGTTTTATAGTGGGTCTCTCAAGCTATTTGTCTCTACTGTAGTGACATGAATTTTTCAGATCAGTTGTAGCCCTTTAAAAATAAAGGGGTTTGATTTCTAACTATCGTGTTAGAGATTTCTTTCTGTAATCTATTGTTCTTTGACTGCTGCTGTAAAATAGAAGTTTTTAGACTTTAAAGTGTTTGCTTGGTGGTCAGGCTTTGAGGGCTTGGCAGTGGGGTGAGGGTGTGGGGCCAGCAGTGCTGCAGGATTTGTCTGCTCCAGCCATGCTGTGTGTGGGCATGGCAGCCTGCAGGCTCCCCTCAGATACCTGGGATGTAGAGCTAAGCTGAGGGCAGATGGCTGTGCACAGGATGAGCCATCTGGGTTAATGACCTGGGCAATGCTCTCAGCCATTCAGTGCATAGCTACTGATTCTCTTTCTATTTTGCAAATAGGGCAGATCTTTATCCTGGGTGCAGCATCCGCTCACTTTCTCGGAGTTGACACCTCTCTGGCGTCCTTTCCACTCGAATTTGTATTGAACAAGGGATGGTGTTTATAACAAACTTGTGGAACTAAGAGTGAGAACCAGGCTGGAAAAACCGTAAGAGTTCAAATATGTAGGGTATGTGATGCTTTCTCCAGCTTTGACTTTTTTTGAGTTCCTTTTTATTGTGAATGGCTTGTTAATTTTTTGTTAAATTCTTTGACCATAACTGTGACCAAAGAGAGGAATGCATTTGACAAGTGTAATAAAGCAACTGTTCCATGTTTATGGCAAGTGCTATACTTCTATGCTATTAATTCAAATTGCCTGGATTCTTATAAAACTGGGACCGTGTAGGATTACCTACCTTGCTGGAACACAGTTGAAATGGATCATACTACAAAGTATTTCACATCTCCCTATCAGATTTTAGAGGAAATAATCTTGGAGTCGTAGGGGAGGCATATGTCTCTGGAGCACAGTTGTTTTAGGTGCATTTTTGTATCCAGCAACTGTTGGGAGTCCCAAAGAGAAATAACAGGAAAACATTATTAAGTAAAAGTATTATTAAGTAAAAAATAATAATTAAGTAAAATAGAATAGTTCAGTGTAAAAAGATTAACAGTTGCACTGCATGTGAGGTAATGACACTTATTAGGATACAGGTAACATCATAAATGTGTTTTGCTGCAGTACTGTAAATAAGCAGAGAAGGTGACTGTAATACTCTTTGAAGAGGAACAGTCTTGAGAAGTATATGTGAGGAAGCTTCCTTTCAGCAGACTCCTCCTGAAAACCTGAGGTGTGCGAATAATTGGTTATTTTTCTTCAGTTTGATGGTTGTACAGGCAAGGAAAATTTATATGGGGTCAGACAAACTTTTTAGAGAATGAAGAAAGCATTATTGTGTTCCAAGAACAAGACACTACTTCAATTTCAGGTATTTTTAAACTTTCCCCCCACACACACCACCCCCAAAATAACAGTAAGAAATCTGAGGTGTTCAAATATTGTTTGTTTGTTTGCTTTTGGTTGGTTGGTTTGGTTTGGTTTTTGGGTTTTTTTGGGTTTTTTTGGTTTTTTTTTGGGGGGGGGTGTATTTTTTTGTTTGTTTTTGGTTTTTTTTTGTTGTTGTTTTGGTTTGGTTTTTTTTTTTTTTTTTTTTTTTTTTTTTTTTTTTTTTTTTTTTTTTTTTTTATTTNAATTCAGAAGTCATGTACAGCTCCAAGATACCTGTGGGAGGGAGTGTGGGAATCTCTACCTCTTTACATATGGCCAGTAGGGTTGGCAATAAAGTTACAAAACTGTTGACACTCCTCTCTCCTGTGAACCCAGCAGAGCAGAAGGAGGGTCTGAATTCAAGTTTCTGTATCCAAAAATAGTTCTGACCACTGAATGAAGGATATGAAGTGGAAAAGCTGGCAAGAATGACCGTAGTGAACAGTATCTGTGCATGTAACTTAAAAATATTTCTGTTTTTCACACTGAGGAGGAGGAGGAGTGGGGTTGCAGCAGGATGGACGTCCCCAAATACGCTGGGAAGGCTCTCCTAGTTAAACCTTGCTCAACACTACTTGAGTTAAGGGTCAGATCAGATAAGTAATAGATTGATGAGTAAATTAAATAAATAACTAAGTAATTAAGTTGAACTGAAATGCATTTAAGTTTGCATACACTTTCTTTGAAGACTGTTCCTGAAGATTTTTGGTACCAAAATAAAGATGAGCTGCTCTGCTGTCCATGTTCCCTTCCAGGGAAGGACTGTGTGCTATGCTCTGCTGGATCTTCATGTCCATGGCGTGCTCGGTCACTTCTGGTCAATGACTGCAACCTGATAGCCAGCACTAAACCTGCAGCATCCTGTTGAAGCAACTCTACTTGAAAGCAGAGGTGTAGCAATTGACCTTCAGGATGTACAGTGGAAGAAGTTCTCGCAAAGGTGGACTTCTGAAACTGGCTAGCAAACCTGTGTTAAGATACTGTTACAGTGTAAACCCCCATCTCCCTGGAAAAACTCAGTTTCCCAAAATCCCTTGTACCTTTCCCCACTGGCTGTGAAACCTGGCACCTAGGGGTGGTGGCTAAGGTGTTCTCAGCCTCTCTGATTGGACATATGCTAATGTCCCAAAGCCTTATCTACCTGAGCCCGGGAAAAATAAATCTCTCTCTTTTCCTGTCCATCCCTGGCTGTGGTCTCTTGTGTTCTCTCTCGGGGCTCGAGCGGCCACGTGGCTAGGGATCCAGGAGGGAGCACCCCCTCCTCCAGCAAAAGGACAATAATCCATTTCTGGGGGATCACCCAGCACCCGCACAGAGGGATAGTCACCATGACAAGAACAGCCTGTACTTGTATTAAAGTCTGAATGGGACCGAGATATTTGGATTTTGGAGGTGGCTGCTTATGTGCCAAAGTGCCCTCTTTTTGTCAGCTCCTCATCTTTGTGTTTTAGTCTCAGCTCTAAGTACCTACTAAGGAGTCAGTATGCAAATGTATGGGTGGCTTTTTGAACTGCAATATTTGAGCTTTAAGCGTCTCCTGACTTTGACCTCAGTGGATTTCACCATTCATCTTGGACAAATTCTTTTTATATTATCAGGCTTCTGTTCTGGAAATTAACTCCCTGCTCTCTCCTCATGAGCGACAAATATAAGGCAACCATAAAGGACTTATCACTAATCCTGCAAAATTAATTTCATAACAAAGTTGACGACTGAACAAACAAATATAGCTGGGAAGACAGCGTTAAGGTATCCTCATGTGGTTTGAACCAACTTTCTCCTATTAACAAACGTCAAATATTTTCTTTACGGTACCATTCTTGAACTCTTGCATTTTATACCACTATCTCAAACACTTCAATGCTGTGGTGTTTGCTTGGGCCCTTAAGGTGACTTTTAACACTAGTGGCAGAAAGAATGATCCACTGGTGGTCTGTAAGTATAATCTTGAGGTCTCTGGTATATGTCATCAACCAGAGTGAGTCATTCCATGCCCATCATGTTGATTTTTAACTTGTACTTGAGAAGGAGGCTTGTATTTGAGGTCTTTACTTTAGACCTGTGTCTTCTTTCCTGAAAACAATGTTCCTACTGATACTTAGCATTTCTATTCCCTAAGCAGTTCCTACAGTTCCAAAGGTTTGCATTGGTAGAACTTGAAAAGTGAAACTGTCTGCTGCTAGGGCTTCCTTCCATGTGTGCCTTTCTTGGAGTCCACCCTTAGATTCACTGGAAAGAGTAGGTCATCCCCAGTTACACGTTATCCTATACCTAATGCCAACTGTAATTTCAAGTGCTCCCCACTAATCTCTTCCCCTCATGTATTATTTCCTCGTGCAGCATTAACACACCACATGCTGATCCACTGTTGCTTCATGGATTTAGAAGATAATCTACAGGCCCACAATGATGTAAAACATTAAATATTGTTTTAAATATTGGAGGCGCCATCCTGCCTACACGGTACTTAGGGTGGGCAGCACGCCAGCACGTTTGCTGGCATGTGGCTGAGAAATGGAGCATGCCTGCTCCCAGCAAACAAAGCAAAGCCCAGGACAATAAGGCAAGAACGATGACAGACAGGGAAGGGCTGGCTTATGGATTGTACTGTTTGACCATAATATCGGCTTTGGAGACTATACTGTCTGGAGGGCTAAGGGTTTCTTTCTACACTCCTGCCTTACTGCCTGCACCTGCCCATCTGAGGGCAGGCAGGAATGAAAGGACACTTTATAGAGCTTCCAGGAGCTTGTCAGTTAGTTATTGCACAGTGGGTTTGCACTAGGTGCTTAATACTTGTTCTCTCACCAGGCTGAGTGCATTTCTTCTGAATTTGCTTTCCTCTTCCTCTTTGCAACAGCAAAAGCCTGTATCTCCATGGGAGGGGAGAGCTGGGGAAGGCTGTGTGCTGCATGTGTGACTGACACAGTGGGAGTCACTGGCTGGAAGGAGCTGTGAGCATAAGCATGGGAACTGGGAATAAACTTTCACCTCCATTCTGCAGAACACTGCTTCAAAGCTCCTCTGTGTGTGTGTGTGTGTGTGTGTGTGTACAGGGAGCAAAGGCAGTGCACAGTGTCTGCTGCACCGTTTTGGGAATGATCTGTGGAGAACTTCTGTGCAGACACCTCAAAGCTGTGCCATTTCTTCCTGCTCCAGAGGAGTTTATTGCCTCTATATCCCTTCCTGTGGAGTGGCTCATCTTCACTCTGTGCTGGTTATTCTAGTTGGTGTGCAGCAAGTCCTGATGGGCTGCTCTTCAGCCCCCGGCTTTCAGCAATATATCCATGCCTATGCTCACTTTTTGGACAGGGCTTACTAGAATAGAGGATGTTTTTCCTTTTACTTGTGTTGGCTTGGACCGTGGAGATCTAAGTAACCATAGGGAGTCATCCTGTTTCCATACTGAAAAGCTACAGTTCCATGATGTCAACCTAAAAGCTGCAGACCCTGAGATGGTGGCAAGACTGCTGTGTTCATCTGCTCAGCCCTCTCAGCACAACCTGCTTATCTGTCATCTGCATTGGTCAGACACAAACAGTGCTATGGTTTTAGGCTGTGTCCAGTGCCTCCAGACTGGTGACCTTGTCCTTACCTGATGTGTTTCAGATGTTGGGAAAACATCAGTCACCTTTAGCTTCCTCATCACCACATCAGCTGCTGTCTTTGTGTCCATTGCTCCCAAATTCCTTGTCAGGCAGAGCACTCACCTCTTGCAAGGTGTGGTCTTGCAGTTCTGAGTTCATAGCACGGTGGATGAGGTTTTGGAAAGCAAAGCTTCCAAATGTTGGAATCATTTACCCATGAGCTACTTAATATAGTTCAGTGTACTACAGTGTCTGTATGGAAGAGGCAGAGGGACAGGGTTGCCTAAATATTACCAGTACAAATCAGCATGGTATTAATGCAGCCAAAGATATGGTCAGTTTATACACCCACCCTTTAATGCATGTGAATGTGCTTAATTCTGTGAGAATCTGCAAAGCCAGGAGCTATATGAACTTGGCTGTCACACACTCCTTAATGCATTATTTCTACTTTTGTCTGCAGATCCTTCTAATGCCAAATGGCTCAAGAACTTCAAAGACATACCACAACTTAAATCTGTCCTTCATGCTTTTGGTTCCTTCAAGGTCTTGCTGTGGCAAGCCAGTGGCTGTAGATTCAAACTTTTAAATATAAGCGTATTATAACAGTTCATGTTACCTGGCCCAGCTGAGCTAGAAATAGGCACCTTGTCTCATTAGAAAAGCAGGCATCTCTCTTCCACTGGACTCAGCTTTGAAATATTTCACACTGCTCCCACCCCAGAAGTTACAGCTTATTTGGCCAAATTCATTAGGTCTTATTTCCAGAAACTGCTGTATCTCTGAGTACTTCTGAAAAGATTACTAGGTGAATAATATAGGTAAGGTACCTGACCTAATTTTCATGTAATTTGCATAGATTACTCGATGAAGCTGCTTTCTCATCTAAGAGATTAAAGTAAGCCTTGCAGAGCACTGATGTGCCATCTTGGAGCATTTACAGGACACAGATGAGACTCCTGAATTTTCTCTTTGCATGCTTAACTCTGTGTAAGCTTAGGCTCTTTTGAAGAGTTGCTGTAATTAGTTAAGTTGGAACACAAAATGAATGAAAAACAGAAATGCATTTTAGCTACAAACCTCTAAATGCAGTACTCCTGTTTTTTGACCTAGCTGATTGGGTAAGACAGCAGGTGTGTAAGCAATACTTTCCCACTTCTGGCTGTCCCAGTTTGCTGTTCCTTCCCTTGCTGGCCAGCCACAGACAATAGTGTCCTGTCCTGTTCAGGTGCACAGTGGGTCTCTAACTTGAACTCCTAATCAATGGGATTAGCTCTGAGCCTGTGCAATAAGCTTGACAAACAGAAAAACAAAAGGAAGATATTACTATAAGACTATATACGTTGTCTGTAAATGTAGACATTGGGTTGTTTCTGAAGAAGATACTCCCCCACTTAATGCCCAGAACACCTTGTTGTTTCAGCCTGAGCATGTGTGCTTTGATTCTGGTGTATTGGAAAAAATGCAGTATGTGTACAACTGAAAATTGTGTGGGAAAGACATGAAGATGCATAAAACAGGGAAATTCCATGGGTAGAAGGATCTTGTTAAATGGATTTAGAAAATTCTCGTAAATATTATTTCAGTATGATTGAGGTCTTTCTTCCTCTCATGTCTCATTCACATGATAATGAGATATTTTGTTCCACCAACAAAATGGAGCATTAGCTTAGAGGACTGGATTACTCATAGCACAGACATGGCTGTTATGTGCAAACTTTCGATGTTCTGCCAAGGTCAGTTTGTGGGGGTTGAGATGAAACTGTTTCCTAAACTGTGAAAGTGATCCCGGGTACCCAGCCTGCTGGAATGCCTGGAGGTTTTATGGATTCCTTCCCCTTTAAGCCCACTAGCAGGGTATCTGCTAATGCAGGTTCTATTTTCCTGCCTGTACCACTCCAGTGAGGCTGACTTAAGGGAAAGCAGTTTGCTTTGCTTTGCTTTGGCTCCTCATTTTATTTTCTGACTTCTACAGCGGCCTTTTCTGTAGATAACCAAAGCAAAAAGGGACTTCAGGCATTGGAAAAGATGAATGTAACACACGTTTGAATATGACACCAGACCCACAATAGGAGTGGGAAGGTGTCAGGTTATTCTCAAGTCTACTGTTATAGCCCCGAGGAAAGGTGGTATCTGCTGTTGGCAGTTCAGTGGTGCTCCTGCTGCTGCCCTGGCTGGGCACCAAACCTGCTGTGGTGCAGGTACAGCCCAGGGGGTTTTGCAGTCCAAGGGTGGTGCAGCAGCCACACACAGCATGACCCAGGGACCCCCACTGCCTGTGACTGGATTTTGGGACTGACAGGCTCACTTGAGTAACGACCTGAAGCAAAAACAAGAGGGAGTTAAACCCAGGTAGCTTTATATGTCTCAAATATGGCTCCCTGCTTTGTCTGGGAAGGGCTGGTGGCAGTTTTCATGTCATTCAGGTGATGGAAACAAAAGGTAGCAGAATAGGTTTTGGCTCGGGGCTGAGGAACTACAGTGGGCTTGTTCCTGCCACCAGCTTAGAGGAGGTGTGCACTTGCAAGTCCTATGACCAAGCTGGTCTTAATGGTGCCTGAAGTTTGCTGGAAAGACCCCTCCCAAGGGTGCTTTCCAGAGCATCAAGTGTGTTGCCCCAAGTTCAGGCTGACTTTGCACCCTCCTCCTGCTGTTTACAGGCTGTTGCTGGTCTGTCTGTGCTTGTGCAGAGCTCCTGCAGGTGACCACAGCCTCTGCTGTAGCTTCCCGTTTCTGATGGCTCAGAGCTGAGCATCTCTGGGAAAGCTTCATGTTAGAAGCATGCACCAACATGAAGGTGTCAGGGTAGTCTCTTGAAGAGGTGCAGTTACAAACTGTATCTGTTTAGGAACATACTTTTTTATGGAAGAGGGTAGAAGACTATTGGGATGAAGCTGATAAGCAGCACCTGGAAAGATAACGTTGCTAACGTACTGTTTTTCTCTATGTAATGTGACCCCTAAGGTCATTTAGTGCATCCTCTTGATGTGACTGGGAACTACTTGGACTTAAATGCAGAGCTGGCATGCAGCTATGGAGAGTTTGATACATTCTTTGAGACAAGCCATACCCGATTTTTGCTTCAGCAGAAGCAGAAGGCTGTTCTGAATGCACAAAGGTGCATATGCATGCTACTGTGGCATGGGAGTTGACTAGAGTGAGCCTAGATGATGGAAGTAAGGGTCCTGCAGGGGCAGGGCTCACCAGTCCTGTCTTAAATTGATGGTAGCCTTTGAGATGAACCCATTCTCTGCCTGTGAGGCAGATGAAGTTGGAAGTATGTGCTTGGGGTGAAGTGGAGGAATCCCACTTGAAGGATCAGACACAGATTTTATTCCCAAGTCTTCATTTAACTGCCTTCAGATTTTTAAAGTCTTTCACTCTTTGTCTATGCTATACAGGATTTTAATTCAGGAGTTTAAAAATCTAAGGGACATGTGACTTTGCTGGGATTTCTAAGCTTTCATGATGTCACTGGCAGACTTGGATCCTGGGAAGCTCCGTCTTAGGGCAGGACCTGAAGATAAAGGTTCTGTGTAAGTACAGAAAGTAGTATTAAATTTCAATCAGACCTAGAAAGAAACAGTAGAGGGCAGAAAGATGTCTTCCCTCAGCTGGAGCACTTACTCTCTTCAGACCTGTAAAGAGGATCTTGCCCAAACTCTCTGAACTTGCTTTAAAGTACATCTGAGATCTCAAGTAGGTGTCAGCCCTACTGTATTTACTGTCCAAACAGAGACAGTGCACTACAGCCTCACCCAAATTTTATTGGAATCAGCTGCCACTACCCTGGAGCAGAAGCAAGAAAAAACAAAATTAATATTTGGATAAACAGCCCATTAATTTGAAGACAACTGTTGTTCTCCATTTCAGGGTCCAGAGAGCAGCCTGGGCAGTGAGCTAATGAGAACACCAGAGCTGTGCAGACTTGGGGGAAGTGGGGGGTAGAGAAGAAAACAGAACAAACACTCTTTTTGTAGCTTGGAGCTAAGGGGATTCAGCCAAAGGTTAATTGCTTTCTACCCTAAAATGCTGTGAAGTGTTGCTGCATGGTGTCATACAGCTGCTTCATCCCAGCCTAGGGGTGTCTGTTTCAGCAGTGGGTGGCATGAGCCAATATCCTTTTTTTAACCGCACGGGGGTGTTGCAAGGTCTCTTGCATTAAGACTTCCAAAAATCTGGTAGAGCTTGGTTGGCATTGTTTGGGATATCACTGCACCATGGAAGCAGTTAGCAAAATTACCAAACGAGCAGCCCCTCTGTCTCCTCGCTTCTCCCTCATTGGCAAAAATATGTAGAGGGAGCAAGTGGTAAAGTCTTGATGGGTGAGCACTTTGGAGCTGGGAGGAGCTGTGAACTTGGGGAAAGGGGCAGACTATCACTCTGTGGTCACTTGCTTCTGAAACAAGCGTGTTTGCTGCCTTCACTGCCAGTGGGCAAACAATTGCCAAATTCTGCGTGCCTGCTCAGATATGGGGGTACTGAGCTCACATGTGAACCATCTTCCTTTCCTAGCTAACTAACCTCCTTACATCACAGACTTGAGGCTCTACAGTGGATAGGTAGGCATAATCAGCACCAGGGAAACAGTGAAACATGAAAGCATTTTGAGAAAAATGATGGGGGGCAATAACAAGCTGTAGCTGAGACCCGAGAGTAATACAGTTTAGCTCTGTATTATGAGTATGTTGTAGTAAAGGCTCAGAATATCCATGTGGCTTTTGTAACTGGCAACAGACGTTGCTTTGGAGAACAAACTTTCTGTCATGAAAAACTTGTCCTTGGTGCCTCTCACTTGAAACTCTGCATTGAACAAAGGAGTACCATAGTGAAATTATCCTTAAACTCTGTCTTGGTCACTATAAAACACGACTGTCTCTTCTTTATTTTCTGTTTTCTGGTTGAAACTGGGTGCTAATATAAAAGCCACATAGCCCACTTCCGTACTACTAACTTGCGCTTGAGCAAGTGTGTGCTCATTGAAGATTGAAGCCTGACTATTTTCAATTCCCAGCTCAGGTAAGGAGGAGTTGTTTCCTCTGTGATTCTTATACCAAATGACAGGATGGTCTGAGAAAACCCTGAAGGCTTCATTAATGTCTCTTCCTATCTCAGTCATGTGTGCATGGCTCACCCTGCACTGCTGTGCACCCAGCCTGGTTCCACCCAACTACCAAAAGGCAAAGTTTCGGATCACAGCACTGTTCCAAATAATCAAACTTTTTCCAGACCTAATCCCCCTCAGAAAGGAGAAGATGCAGGCAATAGAGGAACTAGGGATAGGTGTGCTGTGGGCTCTCGTTTGCCCTCCATGCAGATCCCTCCCCTTCTGTTTCTGACAGTGAAAGAGCAGGTCCCAGTTGGTCTGTTTCTAGAGAACAGTCCTAAGTTGCTTGCGTGGTGCTCGGACAAATTTGTAGCATGGGCGACCATTAGGGGATAAACTGTCCCTGGGAAACTGGCAGCTCACTGGAGAGCAACGTGCACTGGAGCTGGTGGTGTGCCTGTCTCCTTACAACACAGAGAGCTACTGCTCGTGTCTCGTGTGTGTAATCCTGTTAAACACTTCCAAGAGCTCCCTTTGTCAGGACTGGCCCTTAATGGTCGATGAGCGGAGGAATGGCTGGGGTGAGCAGGCACGGGGCTCAGGTGGGAGTGCTTTTCAGCCATAGGGGGCCTGTGGAGAAGCTGTCCTGGGGTTACCAGGCTTTTCAAAGCTTTCTGTGGTCAGGTTTGTGCTTGCACCCCTCCCTATCTCTGTTTTAAGTGCAGATATACTGCCTTTGTAGTTTTGAAGTATGTGAAGTGGTTAAAGCATCTTTTCAACAAGGTTTTGGTGTGTTCTGCTTTTGAAGTTCCCTATTGCAAATAGGGTGATGTACCTCTGCTTTTGCTGAGCTGGGTATCACAAAGAGGATGAGTCTCTCTTTCTGCATAGTGGTACAATGGAAAACCATGAGTTTTTCTATAAGAAACATGTCTGAGTCAACAGGATTGCCCAGTCTTTCAGAGTGAACTGCAACCCACACTACCAGAGGTACAGTTGCATGGTATCAATCCTGTTTTCTTTCCCCTATCTGTCTCCTGCCCTAATTAAAGGTGATGAAGCTGACTTGTTAGATTGCAGCATGAATGGTCACTGAGCCCAGCATGACCGGGAACAGGGTTTGTAACATTGCTTCCATGACTCTATTAGCAACAATTTGTATGAGTAACTTGGTAGAATAGTTGTAGGCCATCTGCCTGCATCTGCAGTTGCTCAGCAGCCTAGAAATACACTTTGAAGTCAGCTCTACTAAAGCTGACCCTAGTAAGTTCTTGCTTTTCATGCCTAGAACTGTTGCAGAAAGTTATCATCAAGTGCTGTCTTGGGAGTCCTGGATCTTGTCAGTGAAACAGATAGAAAGTCTGAAAGATTTTGCGGGGTCTGAGAGATCCCCAAGGTAGCTTTGGACTTTTTGACTGTTTCATGGGAAACAAATCTTTTCTTGTTTTCTTTTCCTTTTTTTTCCACATTAAACTCATTTAACAACATTAAATTCATTTTCTGCAAACCTGCTTTCAACGGTCTAGCTAATTTATACTGGAAGTAATTGGACACACCTAATGAAAAGCATAGCAGAATTTTGCTATGAACTGCAATGTTCTCTTCAAGTCACTGGTCTCTTCTGTTTGGTAATTGTCATAACAGCAGTTAAGTAACCTGACTTCTCCCATTCTCTGCCAGTGACGAAAGCTTAAAGTGAGTCTTCAAATCTGTAACTCTTCCCTAAAGCTTCCTTAACAAAATGGCATTTTTTCCTCTCTTAATATCTTACATTAGGCTGCTGCTCAGCCTTCAGAGACCTCTGACTGAAATAGTTAACCCTAGCAAGGGCTTTAGATACTCTAGGGCTAGTGCTTGTCTTGACGAATCCAAGGGGATCGTGGTAATGCTGTTTGTTTGACTGCAGTGTCTTGTTATGTAGAGACCATGCTCATTTACTCTCAATTCCATAGGAAATTAAAGTTTTGTGCTTGCCTACTCATTCCATATCAAGATTCTGGTCCATACCCAGATCTGTAGTGTTTCTGGGCAACAGCAGCACTTGTTCTGCTATTGTGGTTGCAGCTTTTTCTAGTGTGTCCCTAGCGTGGCTGGTGCCATATGGACGGTATGTTGAGTTGTTCCCCCTCCCTCTTCTGTAGGGTTAGCTGAATACCACCTTTCCTGTGCTTTGTAAGGGTTCTCAGTCCCATAGCCTTCTTCAGCCTTTGGCAAGGCTGTGGCAGTATGCTCAGAAGGCACCACAGAGCTGTTAGTGAACTGCAAGTTGCTGCCATCTACCAGCTCACATAGGGAGTTCTCACCTAGTGTGGTGGATGCTGTGAGCTTTGCTCTTGCTCCATGGGGATTTGTCTGACTGGGCCTGTTCTCAAGCTCTTGAAGGAAATGGATGCCTAATCTTATCTCTTCATGGACAAAACAACTTTGTCTGTAGGTACGTGTAAAAAAAAAAAAAAAAAAAAAATTAAACACCAAACAAACAAACAAACAAACCCCGATGTGAATCTAAGGTTTTTAAACAATCGCTGTGTAGCCCAACTTCTGTGGGACAGATTTCTTATGTTACAGGTTCCTGTCCCAGAAGGCTTTTTAAACAATCAAGAGGGCTGGAAGGTATTTGGTCTCCTACAGTATAGCATGCTCTCAGCAAGAGCTTCTGCTCTGTGTTCAGTCCAGAGAGGGTCTTAGCCCATCTCTGTGAGCATAAGTCTAATGCTATGAATTAGCATTAGATTCTTGTGGAAACTTTAGCTATTGTGCTTAGTGGGTTTACAGGAGCTTTTTCAGTCTCCTTTTAATGTATTTGTGTTGGTGGGGATTCTGAGTGGAATTACATGCCCAGGCTTTCAGATAACTGCTGTAAATACACAGATCCACTCCAGTCTCTTACTTCACAGTAGCAGCTGCTGCGGTGTTCCAGAAACTTCATAGCTTTGACTGCATCTTATTAGTTCAGCACACTATTAATATCCCAGAAGCTTTTTGTATTAGTTTCCACTCTTAATATTGGTTCTCTTTCCTTCTTCCCTGCCCCCTACTTCACATTCAGTGATTAAACTAAATTCATCTTGGGGCTGTTTCAATTAAGATGCCCTTGCTGCCCACACCAGAGGGGAACCAGATTGGAATAAAACCAATTGTGCAACAGTCACCTGATATATTTAGTGGCAGTGTCATCTGACATGCATTTATGATCAGAAGTAGTGTCTTTCTGCTTCTATATGGAGCATTTGTAGTGCTGGCAAAAACTTTCCAGAGAAACAGCTGCTGATTGGCTCTTCTTGTCTATTTGGGGAAGGATCTGTCCTTAAATACTTAGTTATTCTGCTTTCTAAAAATGGCATCAAGCACTTGGCACTATCAGAATTGGACTTAAAACTTTACTGAGATGAATTGGGTGCATTGCACCAAGACCTGGCGAATGTTTGTCTCCCCTGTAGAAATGAAGGCACAAATACCAGCAAGTGGGTGGAGGTACATTTCGGGCAAGTCAGTGCATAGGGCTCTAAAAGGCAAATTGCAATCTTCCTCTGGAAGGTTTTAAAGCCAAATTTTACATTATTATGGTTAAGTGGTTCTGGTGGAAAGGCTACAGGACTAAGGTGCGTTTCAGCTACTGTTTCTTCTTAAGGTAAAGAAATTCTGTTCCAAATGGCAGCAATGTCTCTCGTTTGAGGTGTTGTATTTCAATAAGGTAAATACAGGTTGACTTTTGAGTAGGGATTGGAAGCAAACTTGCCTTTGCCAGTCTGCTAATAACCAGAAACAGAGCAAGAAGGAAGACTCCATCAAGTATTTGGCATGACTTCCCCAGCCTCCAAGTGTGCAAACCATCTGGCTGACAGCTAACTCTGAGTGAGGCACAGGTTCTAGGTTTGGCAGCTCACCAAGAAGAATAAAAGTTTTTTATCCCTTTGGTTGATAGTAAGAGCTTCCCAGTGGTTCTCAGAGCCCTTACTCTCATCCAGGCAACTGGTAGGGGACCGAGGGAAGGGTTTTTGCTCAGAGCCAAGGGGCTTCACTCACCTCTGAGCTCTTGCTGTGACACCTCACTCAAGGGAGACCAGTGAGTGAATTCATGTTAAATCACCTTTAAACAGAGGGCTAACTTAGGACAGTTTGAGGGTCTAGGACCCTGAAATAGCTTCCTGTCCAAAATAGTTTGAATTGGTTGATCTGCATGGCATGTTGTCAGCCTTCAAGGAGGACTGGGGAGGCCTGGCTACTGGTCAGCAGGCTGGACTGGGTAGTAGGAAGTTATTAATAGCTGCTCTTCCATGGAAAGAATGAGTTTGGCTTAGATGTGATGCAAAACTGCTAGCTGGTACAGCAAGCAAATGCTGGAAGTCTTGTTTATTAACACTTGAAATGAGCCTGTTATGCCTTACAGAGAATTTCGAGCCTCATGGCCTGAGATCTTCTGATATCAGCCTCTGAATCTGAGCTGTGTGGTCAGGCAAAAAAGGTGGAAGCCTGAAGAAATGAGGCTGTCAGCTCTTGGTCAGCCTCAGGGTGTGGTGGGTATTTCTTCTGTTCCTCAGCAAGTTTAGGTTGCCTCAAGTTCCCTCACGCTCCAGTTCTCACCTGTAATAACCACCTCTCTGTTTCTGACACAATGTAATTTAAGGACAGAGAAGTGAGAAAGATGCACTAAATTTTTTGGAAAGGAAGATTATTTCAAAACTAAACCCAAACATGATGAGTGTGGAACAAAGGGTGGAAGAGATTCGGTGAAGTAAATAAAAATTCTCCTCTTTAGTGGAATGGCAATGAGGAATTTCTTATGGGGATTTAGCTGGATCAAAGGTTACAGTAAAGCACGTGAGTAATAGATTAGCTTTTCCATGAGTCAGGCAGTGCAGTGTGAATGTGTCTGTATTCTATGAATTTGCTTAACTGGCTGAAAGAATATTGAAGCTTACACCTTTCAAGGTCTGGGAAAACCACTTGTTTCAACCAAAATGGGAGTCCAGTTTCCAGGGCGCTTGGCGTACAACTTCACTTGGAGTACAATGAGGAAAATGCCATAAGGTCTCTGTCCAGATAAAAATCCACCTCTGAAAGTGTGTGGTCGTGGCAGCCTCTCACCCAGTTTTGGGGGCAGCCGAAGTCAGATGAAGGTTTTTGGTGTTCAGTAGCTGTAGCACACCCTAGTCCTCAGGGATGGGACCAGGTCCCATGGGAAGAAGAGGAGGTGGCATAGCATTACACACAAGGTGCTGAGTGAGTGTCTTGGTCATAAACCATACCAATAGGTCCTCTCCTTTTAATGGCTTGTGGGAAAACTATGATCAGAGTGGCTTTAATGATATTCTTGTGAGTGCCTGTTGGGCTTGTTCTTGTGCATTTGATTAGAATTTGGCATTTTTAAGGTGAAGGCTAGGAAAATCAAGTGCTATCGTCTTCAGTTCAAGGCTCGTATTTCCCTTTGTATCCTTCAGCTCCCTTGAGGATCAGCTAGCCCCTGCAGGAAACTAATACAGGCTGGGGGTTAATTCACAGAAGTCTCCAAACCAAGCCCTGTTTCAGTAGGACTTGCATTATGCATCCCTTGTGACAACTGGTGCTTCTTAAACTTGCTACCAGAATAACTATGTGGATCAAGTTTTGTTGTCTCCCTCATCTTAAAGTTTACACTTTGGATTGTCCTGCTTAGAAAGAGGGTTGCCAGCTGAGATGGAGGGGGAGTGAACAAGAGTTGGTGGAATATCCATTTCTTATTAAAAATAGTTCTTATGAAAATAGTTTTTGTCCTCACTCTTGTAGAGAAACTCTATTTCCTTGGTGGCTTGTTGCTGATCTCTCTTGTCTGTTTGACTTCCGCCCTGGAAAACAGGTGTAGGGATGCTATAAGTAGCAAGAGGTCTGATGCATGCAGTGAGTTCCTTGCAGACTCTAAATTACGGTTTTCCTTCCTGTGCCACAACCTCGGGTCCCTGACCTGCAACTGCAGCATATTTTCTGTGACTAACAGCTGTAATTCCCTAATTATCATGCTCTGTTCTCCTGCTGTGCTGTAGATTTTGTTGCCAAGGAAGCAAACCAAGTTTCCTCATTCCTACCCTTGCTCTGTATACTTCCAACTGTTTTAAATCCACCATTTGATGCAGCCCATAAAGACAAATTACTATCTCTTGTTTCAAGTATTCAGTCTCCAGAACATGTTACGTAGCTACATGCTGGGGACAAAGAGGGCAAAGTAAGTCTTTCTGGCCTTTCTTTTCGTGAAGGCAGTTGGTCCAAAACTATTTCTACGTTAGAAAAAGTACCTTTATCAACTGTAACCATCCTGTGTGGAGTGCTGGACTAAAGGTGGTCTCAGGCATTGATTGGGCCCAAGTAAATGGTACTTCTGTAATGTGACTGACTAAACTTCTTTAAACCCCTGGAAAACAAAGTTGGGCATTAAACACTGATGGCAGATTCTATGTGTGCGCTGTAACTGGCATACAAGCCTCATGGTTTGAGAATGACTGACATGGTAATGGGGCCAATGGGTCAGTTTCTTTTTGCCCTCACTGTTTTTGAGGTTGGGGGAAAATGATTGTATGCCAGATAGAAAGAGGATAAACCTGTGCTAATCTAGATGGCTAGAGCAATACAGCCAGACTGTACTGTAACAGATAAGCATCTAATTAAAATACCACAGAAACATGTTAAGCAGCAGGAAAGCCATCTAGTTTCCTAAAAAACTACAACTTAACGTTCAACCTGCGAAGTATGCAAAGGCATTCTTGCGTACTGCATGCACGTTAGGCTTTGTTGGATGCTCATCATCCTCCTACCGGATGCACAAAGGCAAGTCCAATGCTCTTTGCAATTGTCAGTTTGGACTTGATGAGTCTAATGTGGCTGTGTCCAAGACATTCACATAAAGCCCCCGCTGCTCTTGGTGGGAGTCGGTGACAAACAGGAATGCTTTCCACGGGCCCAGCCTCCAGTAATTAATTCATGTCTCGCTCCAGAAATATCATCCAAGTTGCAACATGAATGATGTCTCCTAGCTCACAGGATAAAAATTACTGACTCCACAGGGGGGTTGCTGCTTGACTCCTCTGACTGTTAAACTGAGAAGGGGGAGGCTGCTCCTTCCTCTGGATCACTGGAGCTAAATCCACAACGGGATCTAGCAAACGTGACACCCGAGGTCGGGGGGGAAGGGCAATAAAGGAAATTATCTGTTTGGCCTCAATCAGAGGAAAAAGAAAGATGAAATACAATTGCCAAAGTAAAGGAGTAAGTTTTAAAGAATACAACAGATGTCCCTAGAACTAAGACTGTCCATAACTTCTTTATCTGCAGACTTCACAAAGGACTTTATAGAGTGCATCATGTAGCTGGCAAGCATGGATCAGGGATGGATGCACTTAAATCTAGGGAGCCTATTGTGGATGTATTTGCACTACAGAATAACAATGGGAAGAACCACTCCTTATGTGGCAATTCTGAGCTGTTCAATGCATTCAGATTTCATAAACTCTGCAGGTAAAGTTGCTGTCTTTCTCAGTGAGCTCTCATGGACATGTCCTGCTGGTGGCCTTAAGCTGGGAGCAAGAGACTTTTTTGGTGGATGGCTGTTGGTGAACAGAGTGAGTGGCACTCAGATGCTGAAGGACTCCGGGGGGGGAGGAGAGCGCGCTCATCTGTTTCTGACTCAATGAATATACAAACAGTTAGAAACAACCCAAACCAAGGGACCTGTATGGGACAACGAGTAGCCAGATGAAGGATCCTAGTATCATAACTACTGTGGCAGCTTATTTGGAAATGGCTTGTCTTGACTTTGTGGACCTGACTAGTAGCTTATGGTAGTGCTCCCTGGTGTTGCACAGACATTAACTGTCAAGACTCTTCTTCAAACTTTAAGTACTGAAACTCGTTCTAGATAAGAAAATGTGATGGTTTCATGAATCTTTTATAATGCGAGTGTCAAAAAGCAGTGCTGGAGGCAGAAACTGGCTGAGCACAAAGGGAAGGAAGCATTCAGGTCTACTGCTCTTGAACTCAGAGGAGTCCAGTGATGAGTCCAGGAGTCCAGCCTGACTGGGAGGCAGCTCAGAGGGTGCCTGGCAATGTACAGCACTGCGTTACAAAGACGGAGTGGGTTCTGTTCTCCCCAGCTCGGCAGAGTTTAGGCCTGCACCCTAATGTAGAATAACCAGGAACTTATAGGGCTTAATGGCACCTTTTTGTTGTTTTTTTTTCTAAGGTCCAGGCTTCTATCACAGTAAACCTGGTGAGTCACTCTATTCAGGATCAGTAAAAGTACAAGTTTTGTACCAGGCTTTGTTAACAGCACTAGGAGAGATTGCGTGGGAAAGCCAGGTATCTGCCTGCTAGGCACGCGTGGCACCACAGTGAGCAGGAAGATGTTGTGTGACCATCAAAACTATGCTTAGCAGCCAGGAGTACTGTCCTACAGCATTCCTGCTGAGGCACACTCACAGCTGAAACACCCAAGCTGTGGCACTGGGGAGTTGGGTTACACAGGGTAGCAAGCTGACCCTTTCATAGCTGAGCATCTGTTGAGCATAGCACAGCACAAGCAAGGGCAGAGTTTCTTGGGGGCTACCTTTGACTTGCTTCTGTGGAGGTAATGTTTGCCGAGGGTGTTGGAGTGTGCATCTGGTTCTCCTGAAAGGAGAGAGAGGGTGTGTCGATAAGCATCTTGCTTAGATAAAATGCTTTTCTTGGGATAGTGTACATATACTTGGCAAATAAAATGAAGCTCTGACCATTCAAGCTCTGTGAAATAAATCAACCAACTTGAAGTCCACACTGCAGAGGGATGGTTGCTGCACTATAATGCTAAGGTATAAAAGTTTTTTGTTGTTGTTATTGGTGTTAGTTACTTGGCTTCAAATGAGTGACTCAGGTAGGTTATGGACATTGAAATTAACCACTGTTATCAAATAGTTGGGGTGAAATGAGTGTCAGGCTCCAGCTTCCAGCAGCCTTCTATTCCTGCGCTATCCAACTCTACATGGCTTACAGGTGTACCATCAGCTGCAGCACTGCCTTGAGCGAGGCTTGAACGCATCCTGGTGTAGCTGAGAGTCACAGAGATAAATGCCTTGGGAAAGGTAGAGGCTGAGATGGTCTAAGACATATTTGGGTGGTTATTTGCCATTTAGTTAAGGATGATGGGCAGAGGAAAGAAATACATCTGAGTGGAGATGATGAATGCTGCCTTCTCTGCTCTACTAACAAGGGGGGATGTGCTGTGCTCTGCTTTTGCTTTCTATCAATCCCATCAGTGTAAGAAAGGAAGTAGCTGGGAAATCCAAACTGGGAAAGCATGAGTAGCATCCAAGTCATGTCTCCACCAAGTGTCACTAGTGTGGTTTGTATCCCATGTCTGCAGCAAACACCTACTCTGCTTTTCCCGTGTGCAGTGTGTAAGTGCTGTGCAGAAGTGGGTTTGTCCCCAGTGGGTGTTACGTGTTTTAGGAGTGTGGGGAGGATGTGTTTTGTGTCTCTGGTGTTGTGCACATGGAGCATGCACAGTGGTGAGTGTCTCACAGCTACAGCGTGAGCGGCTTGTGCAGTGTAAGAAGCAGCACCCCTGAGTGCCACTGGGGTTGCCTCCACAGCTGCCCTCCAGCCTGCTCCAACACACTGTATCCCCCTCCTGTCCAGCATGGGTGTTGTCATGGCCAGCTCCAGCTGTCTGGGGATGGAGTGCCCTGTTGGGGTGCCAGCCAGTCTGGCTGCTGTGCGACAGGATTGTGCCTGCAGCCCTGCTGGTGTTTAAGACTGGAAGGGTTTTGTGTGTCCCGCTTCCCCTCGCAGCACAGCCCTGGCTCTGTGTGAGCTGAAGCCCTGTCAAGGGAGGTGGTGTTCTAACTCTACCTGCGTGCTCAGGAGTGGACTGCAGGGCCCACCCTCGCAGACAGAGTCCTGAAGGTGAAGGTGCAGGCACGGCAGATGGCTCTCATGCAAGCACCTCCACTGCAGCAGGAATGATGCTGAATGATGCTGGAAGACGTCCAGCTGAGGTCAGGGACAAAACTGAAGCTCCTGCAGCCAAGTCTTCTGCTCTTCATCCTAAAGGAAGCATATCTGCAAAAACTTAAATCCAAAGCAATGTTAATTATTAGAGACATTTCTCACTGGAACAATCTGGCTTTGTAAACCTCTGTCTAAGGGTGCTACTCTGCTTAACCTGCTAGAGGAGAAGTCCTGCAAACATCTACACTGGTCAATGAGTCAAAAACTCAGTGGGACTTGGGTTCTGGATCTGCTTTTGACTGTTTACCCCCTGTTCAGTTGCCCCAAACACAGAGGAACAGTGCAGGGAGGCATTAAGGGCTTGTTTTCAGCCCACTCACTTTAGTTTTCCAAATCTTGATTTATACCACTTCATCAAAGTGGACCACAGTTTTTCTCTGGTTTTGCGTTCTAACTTACCTGAAAGAAAACCATATATACCTCATATCATGCTGAGTGTTAGAAGTATCTATTTTTTATTTAAAAAGCAGCTCTTTCAATTTGTTATTAGCAATGCGTATTTAAAATATACTTTAATAACAAATAAATGAAGCAGGGGCAAGGGATGCTTTACATACCTCACAGCAAGACAAAAGGACATGGTAACAATTTCCTTCAGAGGTCCTACACTGTTTCACCATCCACCAGAAAAGGCTGATTTTGGCTGCTAGGCACGTGCAGAGAGGATTTCTACAGTAAAATTTCTTGCACAGGGCTTGTGGGCTCAGCTGCTGCCTGAAACAAGCATCACACATTAGAAAAGCTGCAAAGATTTGACCCAACAGCTGCTGCATCTTCTGCAGGGATTTAAAAGCACTGGAGCCCTTTCTTAATCTGTCAGGAAAGTCAGGCATTTATTTATTTTTTTTTAACATGTACATAAATGATTTATATACACACACAGAGCCACATGTGTATACATATATATTTACATGTGTGTATGTATATGGGTAGATAGATGAAGATGGACACACACTTGACTAAAAAAGACACTTGGAACGGCCAATTAGCAACCAAGCGCTTCTTTATCTAGTTCAGCACTGGACTGCAATCCTGTGCACCTCACAGGCCCAGCTAGTAAATTAAAATGCAACCTTTTCTCTTGTAGCCTTGTGACAAATGGCATGAGTGTGCAGCCTAAGGATGAGCAGCAGCTAACCTGCTACTGAGGACCAGTGACCCATTTCCATCTCAGCAGCTGAAACTTGGCCTAATATCTTTTTAAAGCCCCCATGTCACAATTTTTAGGCAGGGAACAAAATGAGGTTGAGAGGGAAGAGACGGCAAGAGTGGGGAAAGCTGCTTTTTTGGAGATATGGTGGTTCCTGGTGTCAAACAAGAGGTTACCAGCCCCTGCTCTGGGGTGAGGCTTCCAGCTCCATTACCTTTGAGGAGATGGCTTTTGCCGCTCAGCTGAATCCTGGGTCAACGGCTCATCATTTCTTCCTGTGGTTTTTCCCATTCCAATGTCTTCCTTCCTCATGCCCAGTCCTAAGTACTCAGCTCCTGTTTCACACACAAGCATTAGGTCAGCTGCTGTGCATTTGTAGCTGAAGCGCATTCAGCACCTACTAAAACTGCTACAGCCCTTTATACGTAAAATAGACATAATATTGCTAGAGAAATAATAATATATTTTATGTATTGGCATGTGTAGGTATACCAAAAATACATAAAAAGATATAAAAGATCTTTTATAAAAGATCTGTAAAAAGACATCTGGCTGACCATCCAATACTGCCCCAATACCTGTGTCACCCACAAATGGCTGCAGAAATATGTCACCAAACCCAAGGCAAGTGAAAAACTAGGTGCCAACAGCGCAGTGTATGGTCACACACCCACAGTGAGTGTATGCACACCGTGGCTATGCTTGTTAGCCTGTTTCTTGGAAGTGAAAGTATAGGGTAAGTTACTCCCCAACATATGCTTTTTCCATGAGAGGAAAGCATTTACAAAATTTACAAGACAGTTCTGTAACTGTAATAGGAGCTTGTACTGTATGTGCTTCTTATGGCGCCTCGTGACTGGGCTCACACTCTCACTGTTATCTGCAGAAAACTTGGTCTCACTGGGCATATTCTGCACCACGCTTTGCATTCCTCCTCTTTTCCCCAACCGTCCTTCCCCAACAAAGGCTCTTTTTTTCAGGAGAACTAAGGCGCAAATCGTCGTATCTGTTCCAAGGGCAGAGTGTGTTGGTCTTACTTACTATGTGAGGAGTACTGGCATTCATGGGGCTCCAACAGCTGGATCTGAGCATTTCCTTTAATTGAACAGGTTTTCAGTCTCTCTGTGCTGAAGCAATTCTCCACATCACACAAGCCTGCATACCAGAATAAAATGAAAATTTAAGAGCGCTGGCTAACAAGACCGAGAAGCTCATTGTTTAAACAAGAGGCTGATTGTCTGGGTGCTCAAGTGCCCCATTCCTCCAACATTAAACCCGCACGAGGGACAGCAGCCTAATCCACAGCTTGCTGCCAGGTGGTATAGAAATTAATCTTCCACTTACCCGGGCTATTAGTTGCGGTATTCATAAAGGTTTGCAACCCAACGAGGCAAGTGACTAAAATTTTCTCCTTGTCATAGGGGGTCATGGCAACGTGGTGATACAAAATATCAGCCTGTCCCCTGTGGTGAGGAAAGTGTGAAGGATGTGCACTGGGGAGGGGGAGAATGGCACCCCGGCACCTTCTGGTTCAACATGTGCAGCCCCAGGCTCTCTAACTGCCCAGTGAATGTGTCAGGGGATAGGGGATGGACTGGGAAAATCCAGGCTTACCAAGGACCTGAGTATAGGCCACCATGACAAGCAGGGCTGAGCAAGTTTGGTGTTTGTGAACAATGGAAATAAATACCGATTTTTCTCATGTTTTTAGCAACATCAAGACTCCCATTTCTAGTCTGCCAGGCCTCCTGCAAGTGCTGGACATGCAACACAGTGACCCTCATAAGGTCTCCCAAAAGCTCAGGACATGTTTCAGATCTGCTTGCCAGGACATTTAACTCATCTTCCTAACAGGGTATTAGCAGAACAGAAGAGGAAGAGAAATCTGGTCCTTTATTAGTCTGCTGCTCCCTTAAAGTCCAGGGAGGAAAGAGAAAATACTCAGCAGCAAGCAAGTGATCAAAACAGGAACCACATAAACAGAAACATTTGGAAGGGTAAAACCTCACGAGTGTTTAGCATGATTGCTTCCAGTTTTCATCTCCTCACATTTCACTGCAGACGTAATTCGCCGCAAAGCAGTGCCAAAGCTTTTCACAACACCAAGGGACATAGAGTTTGAGACAGATAATAATATTTACAAATATTACAGATTTTCCCCCCATACTTTCCTGGTGTTTTCCCAGCAGCCTGCAATCCCATCTGGCTGCAGCTTTCCTTACTGCCCTCTTAATGACTTCCCTAGCCTCAGGAGCTCGTCGTTTTTCCACAGGGAGATGGCAGCCTCTTCCTTTGCATGCGTGGGACTGACCTATCTTGCTGTGCAAATGGCAAAGCAATCAGTCAGGGCCAAGTGCAAGTCAGTCCCTCACCATGTGTTTGTGACTTAGTGCCCAGGTATGTCTCCAGGTCATCCCAGGTTGTGCCCCAGGCTGGAGAAACATTTTGCAAAACACAACAGCTTTTAACAAACAGTGACACCACAGTCCCCCTTTCTCCATATATTCCTCCTGTCCGTGCCCTCACATGGCAGCAATTTAACAGTTTAGGCACCAACTTCTTCCACATTTGCTGTCAACTTTCCAGCTACATCAAATTTTTATTTTTCCAGGGTTTAATTAAGTTAAAGGTCCAAATTTTTGTCAGATAAAACTAGAACTGAACAAATCTGAAAGGCTTTAATGCAGGGGGGTTTTTTTTGTTTGTTTGTTTTTGGTTTTTTTTTTTTTTTTATGGATCCCATGAATAGCAGCAGAGCTAATTCAGAGCTTGGACTTAGAGGAATTTGAATCCAAATTATTTTAGTTCCTCTTTTGGCTTGCTTTATAAAACATACAGCCAATAATACCACAGCCTCTCTCAAACTCCATTCTATAAATAACAATTTACCATTGAAAAGAAATGTAAAGGGTCAGAGCTGTGCTCAGAGATTCACATATCACCCCCAAAAGGAGCTTCTAAGCAAGTTGGACACAGGCTGAAAAGTAAATTTCCCCAAATGGGAAGAACTGAACAAATAAGATATTTAATTCCTTCTTGTCCCATATATTTACTGAATCCAGCATTAATCCCACCTGCAAGCCCTGCCACACGGTGAGTCCCTAGAAAGCCTCACACCTGGCAAAGAGCAGGAGCAAGTCTGCAGTCCCACCGGTAACCCCCATTCTTAGTTGCCACTGGATCAAGCCTTTGGTAACTCCTTCTTCAATCACTCTCTGCACTGATGTGACCTCACCTTGAGTGCAGTTTTGGGCACCACAATATAAAAAAGGCATTAAGCTTTTATAGAGTGTCCAAAGAAGGGCCATAAGGATGGTGAAGGGTCTGGAGAAGAAGCCTTATGAGGAGCAGCTGAGGACACTCAGTTTTGTCAGCCCAGAGAAGAGAAGACTGAGGGGAGACCTCATTGTGGTCTTCAACATCCTCACAAGGGGAAATGGAAGGGCAGGTAGCCATCTCTTCACTGTCATTATCAGTGATAGGACTAGAGTTTCCTCTAGAAATGGCATAAAGCTGAGTCAAGGGAGGTTTAGTTTGGATATCAGGAAAAGGTTCTTCACCCAGAGGATGGCTGGGCACTGGAATTGGCTCCCCAGAGAAGTGGTCGCAGCACCAAGCCTGTCTGAGTTCAAGAAGCATTTGGGTAACAGACTCTAATACTGTTTCCATTTGAGAAGGTACCAATATTTCTCTTACATAGCTTACTGAAACTTACAGCTGTAACATCACTGCAATCTGTTTTCTCCTGGAAAAGTTTGTTACTCGATATGAGAAAAACATTTTGTTTGATACTAAACTTTCAATTAAAGTATATTTGTATTTTACAAGCACTGAGAAGTTAAATAAGTTGTCTCTCTCTATATATCACAAATATAAAAAAATTACAGCTGGGTCCATTGTCTGGTAAAAAAATTTAAAAAAAAAAATCTCTGCTACCTTATTTGTCTTGAAACACATAACTGAGTTGCTTTTCTCACCAGTGGTCGGCTATTCTTTATGCATAAAGCCTACTTTCTAGGAGCACTTAAAATATTTGTACATGTCTACCACAGTCCTAGATTAGCCATGTGCTACTCTGAGCAGATGGAAATTAGGGTGGAAGTGTGTGGTTTACAGGAGTGACAGCCTTTATGGAAAAGACCCAAAAAAACAACTCACACCAAAATTAGCCACTCATGGGCTTTGTGCACTTATTGCTATTGAATACAACTGGGCAGAAGAATATTTGATTTACACATGCAGCATTTTTCATGCTGTGGTTGAAACACAACCCCATGGCTGCTGCAGGCACCAGAATCTCAGAGAAATACTTTGAGCCAAATTCTGTCCCTTTAGAAATCCCCTTGCACAACTGAATCTTTTGTGGCCCCCTGTTCTGCACAAACCCAACATCATTTGCTGGGTACTCCACCTCAGCAACCTGGAAGTCCCAGCCTGCTGAGCATCTCCCCTCTTGCACCCTGCTATCATCCACTGAGAGCCATTATGATATTTTTTTCTTTCAATCTTACACAGCTCTCACTCTCACAGTGGCCCTTCTGGACCCATCTTCTAAAATATGTCTTGAAAATGGAAACTCCCGTCCATACATGCTTGGTCCACACGCGCTGAGTTCAGTGGGAGCTCTTGACAGAGGATCACCCTGCCTCCAAATCAGAGCCTCCTTTTATCTCTAAACCAATTTTGAAAATGCAACAGCATCTGCCGAGCAAGGACAAATCATGAAAACATCTGAAATTGTCACTGTTCCCTTTTTGTTCAAAGGGAACAAGGAACACTAGACGGCCCACAATCCAACAGCTATCCAAAGACATAAGGTCATCTGCCACTAATCCACTACAGACCCAGTAACACATCATACGGGGACCAAGGGCATTAGGGCCCCATGAGGTAAAGTCTGGGAGCACTGATGAGCAAGTCCATCTACCTCCCCACAGCTCAGCTCCCAGTCTGTAACACAGGGCTCTTCCCTTGGGATGGGTAATCACACGTTACACTTACAGGCTGCAAGATTGTAAGAAAGAGAAACAAACAAAAATTTTTTTAGACTAGTGATTTCTTCTTCCATTCGTTCTAAAGAAAATTACGGAATATTCTTTATGTCCTTCATCAGTCATGTACTTGGTTACAGATGGAAAATATTAGCTCTGGTTTACAAAACATGGCCCCGTTTCCTGTAACACAGCACAGGTTGGACAAATCTGTCATTTGAGTAGAGTGTCTATTCTGTGGCCAATTCTGTAATCTACAAGCAATGTGATCCTAAACAAGGAATCTCATGTTAGCAGCCAAGATTGGAAAATCCCTGTTTAGTGTGATTGCTGCCAAAACCATCTCACTTGCTAAGGACAAGCTAATTTTCAATCTGCAGTTTGGGAGCTGTTGCTCTTCTTCTTCAGTTCTTTTTTGTTTGGTTGGTTGGTTGGTTTTTGGTTTTGTTTAATTTGGGCTTTTTTAAGAAATAAAACATGCCTCATTTTCTAAGATGACACAAACACACACCTGATTTAAAAATGTACAAAATGGATTTAGAAGAGTTTAGGATATATGAAAAAATATCCCACTCACTGTTTATTAAAAAAATATTCTATTTTTGAACACAATTTGAACAAATTACTTTTTGCAAACCTAAAGAGTTGTAATTCGGAACAAACAGCAACGAGACTGTTGTGTACAAATAAGAGGAGAAGAGCAAGGAAACAAAAAAAAAAGTGTTATCAGAGATAGGACAGATCAAAGATGATCTAGATACAGCTTTAAATGAGAAGTTGACCTCAGTTTGCAAGATGGATCAAGGTGATATAAATAATGGCAGTGGGATATGAGATGGTCAAAACTAAGATGGAAGCAAAGCTGAAGAAATTTAATATATCCAGCTTGACAGACACAGAAATGAAAGGCAGAAGAAGCTACATAAATTATTAATTATAAGTTTTCCAGTTTGCAGATGCTTCCAGCTGATAAAAAAAAAGAAATACAGTGCCAATATTTAAAAATAGAGCTGAATGAAATTACTCAAAATAATTATATTTAAGTATTTAATGTTTTTGAAGAAATCTTGAAGGAAAGGAGAGAGGAGCTTGATGAGACAAAGGGGAAGGCAAGTGTATAATATGCACCAACTTGAAAACAGTGTGTGATCTTACACTGTATCCCCAGAGGAGCCCTCAGTTCATGGCACTACACAAGTGTCAACAGTATCTCCTTCAGTTGATGTGTTTCAACTCAGTATTTAAAAAAGGAGAATTTAATTTTGAAATATGTGCAGCTAGAGGTCACAGAAAACCATCTTGAGCCAGACCTGGCCTCATTTGGTACTACATGTACATTTTCCAGGGTTTGAATTATTCTTTCTTTGCTCTTCTAAATGCTCCTTCTGTAGTTTCCTACAGGAAGAGAGTCCTTCTGTTTAAAGAAATTTGGGATGGGAGGTTGTGGGGTTTTCGTTTGTTTTTTGGGTTTTTTTTTTTGTTTGGGTTTGGGGTTTTTTTTAAAGTTAGATGTTACTAATGTTAATTTTTCTTCCCTTTTCACTTCTTGTAAAAATTTAAATTAATACACATTACAGAATCTCACACTTTGCCAACCTACTGAGCTCAGGGGTTGATGGCTCATCTAAGGGTGTGGGTGGTAAAATAGAAGAAGGAGGTTGCACTGTCAGAGCAATGTCTGGAGCAGTTTCTCGTGGAGAAATGTCTGAGCAAGACTCAAGGCTCTAAGGTTGAGCTTGGTAAGGTTAGGAAGAGAACTGTCTCATGTTCCCTATGACAGAGAGCTTTATAGGACAGGAACCATGATTTTCCATGTGTTACTGATGTGGCAACCTCTAAGCATTGCAATCCAGGTGCTATTGTCAATGTCTGCCCATGTACTTTGCCATCTGCAAAATGAAGTGTCACCTTGGTCCTGCCCGATTTGACAATGCAATCCCCAGAAAAAAATTCAGTTTTAATTCCCCAAGCTGCCTCAGCTCATGAGGTTTTTATCTCTTACCCAGCACACTTAATTACACTGATGAAATCCCTCTTAGAAAGACGACACTGCAAGCATTGGACTCAGTTATGTGATTGCCCAGCACCTCCCTGCATCTCTGGCCTTCTGTCTCTGTGTGGCACAGTCTGGTCCAGACCAACTCCCACTGGGAAACAGCAGTCCTGAAAGCCTCAGGAAAATTTCTATGGCCCCCTAAAGAGCATCTCTCACTCACTCATCCCGTGCATCATCTCTAGCAGAGGGCAGAAACTAATAATATCCCTCTGCTTCTGTTATATAGCATTTCCTCCTCTTTAACTTTTACTGGTTGCATTACCAGCTGCTCCTTTGCATCTGCCACATAACCAAGTGTCAAAAGAAGGCATAAATCATTTTATGGTATTCATCAAATGGAGAAATTGGTGCTTTCTTCCCTTCAGAAGGACTAGAATTTCAAATGCAGCTTCTAAATATACTTCAAGATTAAATTATTTTAGTTAGTATTTAAAAGATTTTTAAGAGACCATGCAAATCCAGCATTTCTTGGAGAAGACATGTACTGACATTTCCTCAAGAAAGTCACAGCTACTGGTTGGCACAAGAGGGACAAAGCCACAGATCTCAACAAGGGATGCACTTGGCCATGATAGCCAAAACCCTTCCCTGCTGCTGTTGCACTCATGAAAACATCCTTGTTGGAGAGCTGGAGCTAAAAAGTAGGTTGGCCACAGGTGTACTGGACCAAAACCCCAAGTCAAAGCCTCCATTTGTCTCACCCTGACAATCAATCCCCTGTATAACAATTCCCCACTTTTTTTTAAGGAGAGACAAAAAGCCTCAGTACAAGACCGCCATCAGGGAAATGAAGCATTTCCAAACAACTCTCTTGGGATTTGCTATAACTTTTTCCTTCAATTGATATTTCTAATAAAACACAAAGTATCAATATTAGTATTTACTGCTTCCTAATATGAATACAGAAATGGTGAATACAGAAATGGCATATTAAAAGTGAACAAAGTATATGATAATGAATGTATGATAACAATTTATTCTTATCAAATTGACAAGAAGCTGTTCTCTTTGTATTTATGTTAAAATGCTTTTGTCGAGATAGTTTCCTGAAATATTTTCTCAGCAACAGTGATTAGATTTCAAGCATTAGATGGAAATAATGAATGATTGATCAAGGGGAAACAAAATAGAGCTAAATATTTTTTTTAATTCAGGAACTAATTTAGAACAACTGAAATTTAAGCTGCTTGTGTTCATCTAGGAAATACTAACAGGAGTAACTATTTGCTCTCTACTAGCACCCCGTCTTTAGTTTCACATGAATGATAATCCAGGCTGCTTTTGCCTTAGGAGCCAGGAGTTATGTTTCCCACTGACCTTCTACAGAGCCTTCCAAAAATAGGGAACCAGGAGAGGGATGGCACCAAGCGCCCATGGAGTGCTGGTGGCTTTTCCTGCTTTGCATCAGGGATGCTTTCATTTTCTTAAATGCTGTTTCAGTGTTGCTCTACAAAGATGACCATGAAAACACTAACTAATGAAAGTCAAATACTTCTTTTTTTTCTTTCTGTTAAACAATTCACCTCCTTTTCTCTTCTAAAGAAGTAGTTTTACTATATTCCACAAACACTCAGGAATGACATTTGAAGCTATCAGTTAAAAGAGTCTTCCTTTTAGGTATTCTCTTTCTCAAGGTACACATAAATATTTTTCAATGTCACAAGTAACATTTTAATGACATTCATGGAGTACACAATTGTAAAACACTGCAATTTTTCCCCTGCTTTGAAGAAACAGAGAGTGAGCAAGGCCAGGCCAAAATGAACTAAGATTGAACATAAAAACTCGTGTGGTATCCCCTCTTCTAGAGTTCCCTTCAGAGAGAAGACAAGTAGGAATACAGAAAAGTTTTTCTCTTTTAAGATGACTTTTAACTCCTTACTACTTCTTTTCAATTCTCAACCAAAGGACCAAATGGCACCGTACTTTTTTTTTTTTAATTTAAAAAAAAACAAACAAGCAAAACCACACAATTCCCTGCTACCACTCTTGAAAAGCAAAGGCCTTTCACAAGGAATAATACAATAACTTCGTCTTTGCAAGTGTCACTTGCTCACAAAGGTATTCCATATTTAATTTCGGGAAATGAAAAGATGTGTCAGAAAACCTTTCATCGTAGATTCACCATTTATCACACGTTCTGTTTTAATACCTTTGTTTTCACTCCTGCAATATGCTTTTTACTTAGGCACAATAGACTTCTTTTCATTAGGAAATATTAATTGCTTTAATTGTTTGGAATTTCATACTCTGTGCAGGTGTGAAAGGCTCCAGAGACTATTCCTCCAAGTGGTGTACATTTCAGTGGTAAAGCACCACTAATTATCCAGACATAAATTACATTTTTCCCCTTATTCTTAAAAAAAAACAAAACAAACCCAAAACACCCCTCCCCCCCATCCCCAGTCCTGCAGGGGGTTTGTGTAGCACTGCCATTTTTATATGGTAAATTCCTATTCTTATTTCCACAAAGAAAATTTCACTAGCAATTTTATTCAGATAGGTGCTGCTTTAAGACATTTTCAGATTACAGACACATTCCAACCAACAACGAATTTAAATAACATAACCATTAAGAGCATGAAAATAAAGCACTAAGAAGTCATAGCTCAGCCATAGCATGGCAGTCTGTTGAAAACTCAGCGAGCACAAGGTTACTCAAACCTCCTTCTTTTAGAGCCTTGTTAAACTGCACTTATGTCTTACTCTACAGACTCACACAATAAAGCCATGAACAATGCTGAAATCATCCCCACTGCTGGCTGGCTTGGCACAACACATAAGCTACCTAAAAGAAACCTTGTCTGGAAATAGGGAGGCACACTGCTGTCCCAAATGGGGGACGGCTGCCCATCAAAAAGTTCCTAGAGCTGAATTTTCATTATTACTGTTGGATTTCCCTTCAAAGGTGCACACCAATCTACAGCTGATGAACTGATCATTTATTCCTCTGGGTAGAGAAAAATAATGTTCTGAGTACTGAAGGTCTAAATGCCACCCAAAGATACAGGACTCGAGATGGTAACGTGGGGAAGTTTTACCAAGAACCCCACAGGGGCTGCAAACTGAACAAGAGCAGAAGATGTCTTTGCACTGACACTCCACAAAGGGGAGAGCTGACAAAAAAAAATAATTCCCTGGCGCTCGCTTGAGTATTGTCTCTGTTCACCATTTGCAAATGTAGATATCAGGGTTTCCTCCGTTAATATCATGATGCTACTAGATGGCATCGGATATTTACTATTGCTATACGACTCTCTTGGGTGCTCATGAGCAAAAAGAATCAGATGAGCATGATCTACAGCACTTGTTATCCACACTTTCCTCCCACCTACAAATTGAGAACGCAGAATATTGTAAAGATCCGGGGGCTAAAACTGATTTTATGTATAATATGCTACATAACATAGCCAGTCTCCGTCTTTGTCACCTACTCCAAAAAAAATGCTTGAAACTCTTTATTTTATGGAGGAATTGAAATGAAAAAAAATTCAATTTTCTTCCTCAAATACCCAAATATTTTGGGTAACTGAAGTCATTGTTTGGATTTGTAGGTACGGGATCAGAAAAGCTAAGGCAGAGGTAGAACAGGACTTGCCAGGGGATGTGAAGAACTACAAAAAGGAATTTTATAAGTACATAGGTCAGAAAAGGAAGGACAAGGAGAGTGTACAGGATGAGTATGAGAAGGGAGAACTGATGACAACAGACACGAAGAAGGCTGAGGTACTCAGCGAGTTCCTTGCTTCAATCTTCACTGGCAGTCAGGCTTCCCATGTCCCTCAAGCCCCTGAACCTCCAGGTGGGGTTAGGGGGGGCAGAGTCTTTCCCTCTGTAAATGAAAAGTGGGTTTGAGAGGACCTGATGAAACAGAATAACCTCAGGTCTATGGGACCACATGAGATGCACCCTGGGGTCCTGAGGGATTGGCTGATGTTGTTGCCAAGCCACTCTCAGTCGTATTTGAAACGTCACGGTGGTGAGACTTCCCCAGTGACTGAAAAAACAGAAATATCACTCCTATTTCTAAAAATGAGAGAAAGGAAGACCCAGGGAACTACGGACCAGTGAGCCTCACCTCTGACTTGGGAAGACTATGGAACAGATCCTCGTGGAAGCAATGCTACGACACATGCAAGACAAGGAGACGATCTGAGACAGACAGCATGGCTACACTAAGGGCAATTTGTGGCTGACCAGTCTGGCGGCTTTCTGTGATGGAGCTGACAAGGGAAGATGGACTGATGACATCTACCTAGATTTCTGTAATGTCTTTGACAGAGTCGCAGCATGACATCCTTATCTCCAAATTTGAGACAGATGGTTTTCATGGATGGACTATTCAGTGGATAAGGAATTGTCTGGATGGAAGCAGCTGGAGAGTTTTGATCAATGGCTCTGTGTCCAGGTGGAGGACGGTGACAAGTGGTGTCCCTCAGGAGTCTGTTTTGGGACCATTGTTCTTCAGTATCTTCATCAGTGACACAGACAGTGAGATCAAGTGCACCCTCAGCAAGTTTGAAAATAACATGAAGCTGAGCAGTGCAGTTTCACAGCAGAAGGAAGCGATGCCACCCAGGGGGACCTGGGCAAACTTGAGAAGTGGGCCCACAAGAGCCTGATGAAGTTCAACAAGGCAAAGTGCAAGATGCTGTACCTCTGTCAACTTGTGTGAGCTACTAGTGTACAAGTTTTTTCAATAAAAGCATATATGCTAAATATCAATTGCCTCTGAATTGTACCAAGAGGTGTTGATTACGCACAAGGCAAATGGTACCAGCCTGAGTAAGCAATAGAGACTCCACTAAGAAAAAAGTATGGTATTACAAAGATGACAAGAGAGGCCTGAATGTTTGCTAATCATTTACAAGCATATGCATAGATTCATATTATGGATAAATTTGCATTTAAGTCACTACTTAGTGATTTGCTTTCTTACCTAGTGTCTATGATGATTTTTCAAAAAACCTTCCTGTTCTTCTGAGGAAAAAAAAAATAAAGGCTATTTTGGTTCTAATTATTTTAAAAATATTTAGGCAAAGCAATTTTCTGCATTTGCCTGAGACTTGTTGGGTGCTGGGGTTGTATCAGTTCAAGTCTGTTATCCAGATGTGAAAAGTATTGGTACCAACAAGTTGCATATAAACACCAGTGTGAGTAAAGGTATTTGAAGTTGATGAGAAAAAGCATCACTTCAAAATCAAAACTAACAACATACTTAATTTAGTTTTCTGTCTAAAATAAATCTGACAATAAAATATAAGGGCGTGCAAGAATGCAGCTTCAGAAGAACCTTAATCCAAGCACAGGATGAGACTCCCATGGGATTTCTGCACAAAGAGTCACTGACAGTGTGTGAGGGATAACTTCATGTGTACACTGTCTCCACAGATCAGTGAAGTATTTGGCCTTGATATCATGAAGACAACAGAGCTTGATTCACAGTCTAACTGGCAGCATCTCATAAACAATCTAGTCTATGTGTGTGGACAATGTCAAGAAATTATAAATTTTTTTTGTATTCTTATGTAAGTAATCATCTCTAACTTCCTAAAAACAAAGCACCCAGAACACCCATCCTCTTTCCTAACAGGCTGCAGAGGGGGCACCTTCTGCCCCACTCCACACTGCTTCTGTGACAGTGTTTGATGAGAAGATATTCTTAAGTTTAAAAAAAGCAAGCAACCAGTTTCTGTCAATTCACTGGTGTTACTGGTGCTACCTAACAGGACTCAGTGAAAGCCTTTTCTAAAAAAAGTTCCATAGTTTTTATTAAGTATGTAGAGTTAACAGAAGCACAGCTCCTATCTACCCACTAGGAATGATTCCATCAACATAAATCACCTTTTTAATCTTCCAAGATTGGCGCAATAAACTGAGTTTCCACCACCATCTTATGCTTTCACTGAATTACACCAGCTTATGTCTCCCATTACAGGATTATAAAAAAAGTTGCCAATAGCAACATTATTGAAATAAAAGGTCACTCTTTTGCATAAATAGGTGCAGCACATAAGGAAACTGCAGTGTGGATCCAGACCAGTTTTTCCTCCAGGTCTCCTCAAACCCTTCACCTAACTACCACACTGGGCCAAACCCTGCCCTGCACCACCAGCCATGTATCCAGCACATTGGTGCTGGGGCTGGGGGACCTCGCAAGCTGCAAGCCATCAGGAGCTGTCAACAGTCTCCGCAAATCTCACAGACATCTGTGGCTTATCAAGCCAGCAGCATTTTTCCTACATTAATCTCCACTAGGCTTGCCCCAGCTTTCATTTCAAAAGACTTGGCATGGTATCTTCAGGAAAAAAAAAAAAAAAAAATTAAAGAAATTGCTCGATTTCTTGAGATGCAGCTGGTTAGGAGGACCGCCTTTGAAATCTGAGCACGTCGCAAAGATGTCGACATGCTCACTGCAGGCAGCTTGCAGCACAGGGGACAGCACTAATGACTGCAAAAGGCTTTTGGATGCTGCCTGTGGGCGAACCCTGCCTTTCCTTTGGGGGAGTTTGGGGAGTGCTTTAGATGGCTGTTGTGCTGGGGGGCTCATTTGTATACAGTGCGCTCGTGCTGAGCACCCTTCACCAGCCCTCGGTTCTCCCAGCAGCTCTCACAGTCCAGCTGGAAGGGTTGCAGCACCTTCCCACTGGTCACCAGTGATGTTGGTACGCATGTTCTCCAACGCTGGCTTTGCAGATCGTGGTTGAATTAAGGCAACAGCCTTCACTGCTGATGTGATGAAAGCCCAGGAAACTGCTCCACCACGCTACATGTGGACCCCTCCAGGAAACTGCTCCACCACCTTGGACCCCTCACCCCACTGGTCATCCCCCTTCCCACAGCCCTGGCTACAATGTGGTCCCCGTGCCCCCAACCGCACCCGATGCTCAGGGACATCCCAGCCTCTGCAAACAGGCTCTTGAGGACACATCTTCTCCTCACCGCCCTGGAGGTGCTCCTTGTTCCTTTACATGTCAGCTCATGTTACACCACATTTTAAAAGGCAAAGACACTTCAGTGCACCACTCTTACTAGAAACTGAAATTCATCTTTGCTCAACAGAGATTAATCACTAGAGGTTAAACTCCTCTTAGAACCAGACAGCACCAACTGCAGACTTTTCTCAGAGCTTTCATGAAACACTTTGTGTTAGATTCAAAACACCTCAATAGAGAGAACAAGGAGGTCTTACTTTTTCCTTGCTTTTTTTTTTTTTTTAAAATAACCCAAAGGAGCTCCTATTACCTTTTCATAAAAATCTTAGGGTGTAAGCAGGAATTAACTCATTTTCTTTGCACGGTCAAGAAACATTAGCACAACAAAAGACCAGCCACCAGTCTCAGTTTACCTGGCACCTTTCAATATCCCTTTTGAGTGCAGGTGGGGCAAGTAGACTGGTGTCCTCATGGGTCTGAAAGCACAGGAGGAGGGATGGCTGTGCTCCACAGAGATGGAAAAAAAAAAAAAAGGACTAATGGTGTTTACAGTTACAGTCCATTTTCAGCTCCAGCTGTCTCGAAGCAGAGTGACATAAAACACATAGGTTCATTGTATTTCACAAGAGGATATCCATATCCTTTCATATTACATTAAAAATGTCAAAATATCTTTCTGTCCAGAGTGTGAATTCCAGGAAAAGGTCAGAGAAGCATTTTCTATGTTGAGCACGTGGTGCTCATCACTAGACCAACTCTTCTCTGCCATGAGCATCTCAAACTGAGTTATCAATTCAGATATCCTTCCCTCTACAGCAGAGTGATGATTTTAAAACCAGAAGCTTCACACAGTGGGTGTATATTTATACACACACACACAGACACACACACACAAAAGTACCATTTCATTTGAAGCAAGGTACATAAAAAATTTAACCCAAACTTTAGATCCATCTTAACACAATCTTCTCTGATCAAGAGAATTTTAAAAATTTAATTTCTAATTTCTCTAGAAATTTAAGTAAGCAAGAAAATATTGTTAATATTTTCAAGAAAAGAACTCGTAGCTCACTTATCTCTTTATAGTGGTATACACATGTTCTATGAAAGATTTATTGCATCATGGGTTTGATCCCTGTATGGACCATTCACTTAAAAGTTAGACTCTATGATCCTTGTGAGTCTCTTCTGTTGCCTAAAAAGCTCTAAGGCATCACTTCCAACCCAGAATATTCTGTGATTCTGTGACTTTAACACTGAAGTAGCTTGGAAACAGCTTTAAGTATCACTGTCCAACGGCTCCATTAAATGCATGGGACACTAAGATGCTCGTGACTTCATATAGGCAGGAAGAATTGTAACTAAAAAATGGTCTAACTTAAGGTGTCTTTTCATACAAAACTTTACAGCCAGTTCATCCTGGTCCTGAAGTAGTTGAAGATTTATAGCTCACTTCCTGTCTCAGGGCAGGGTTGTAGTTAGGAGTTGTTGGAGTCCCATCAACTTTGACATAGGAATTTTGTTACATTCAGAGACCGGGAATTTAATAAAAAGTGTGTTTTATTAAGAGGACTTCCAGAAACACCCAACCAGTATCTCAGGGAAATTCTGGTCTTGCCGTAACTTGTCATCAGCAGTCACAAAATATAACTCTGCACCAATTATCTGGTGATTAATCTGAAAACAAATCTTCCCACCAGTCACATTTCTTTAAAAACTAGATTTTTATGTAACCAATATGATGAGTACTCAAAAAAAGGAACCTCAGCCCTCTGCACTGAGTTTAGAGTGTCCGATCACTTCTGGGTGATGTTTCCAAAGCAGAGGAGAGCCTTGGGACGCTGTGATGAGCGCTCCAGGGATCACAGAATCACAGATACATTTAGTTTGGAAAATACCTCTGAGATCATTAAGTCCAGCCTTAGGCTGATCACCACCTTTTCAACTAGACCATGGCACCAAGTGCCACACCAGTCGTTTCTTGAACACCTCCAGGGATGGTGACCCCACCATCTCCCTGGGCAGCCCATTCCAATGCCAGACAACTCTTCAGTGAAGAAATTCCTCCTGATGTCCAGGATCTTGCATTATTCTCCAAGTTCCATAATGCAAACCCATGTTTTCAAATCTGTTGATAACCCTTAGATTCCATTTTCAGTCATTGGAAAGAAAATAAATATTTCTAAATTAAAGAACCCTTTCCCTCAGCTAAATCAGTACTTCTCCACTGATAAACCCCAACAGACAGCTTATTCTTAGAGACAAATTTGAAAGAATGACACCAAAGTCAGTATAGTTACTGTAAACAATAAGCTGAACCTTTTCACTCTACTTTTAACATTTCTCTGTCTCTGAGCTATTGTAAATTTTTATGGAGCTATGGAAACACATATCTCTGCATCCAGACTACCAGCTGGTATAAATTGAAATAACACCACTGAGGTCACCTTTACAATTCCAGGACCAAGCCCACGAACCACCAATTGCTTCTTCTGACTGTGTTTGAAGGAAGTTGTGAACATCAAAGAACATAAATAATGAAAAGTGAAATGCAACTCCGTAGGAAGACACTTGCCTGCCAACTGTGTCCTGGGGAGCATCAGGCAAAGCTTCACCAGCCAGTCGAGGGAGGGGATTGTCCCACTCTGCTCTGCGTTGGTGAGGCCTCACTTTGAATATTGTGTGAAGTTTTGGGCACTGCAATATAAGAAAGATATTAAGCTGTTAGAGAGTGCCCAAAAGAGGGCAATGAAGATGGTGAAGGGCCTTGAGGGGAAGCTGTATGAGGAGCAGCTGAGGGCACTTGGTCTGTTCAGCCTGGAGGAGACTGAGGGGAGACCTCATTGCAGTTACAACTTCATTGTGAGGGAAAGAGTTGGGGCAGGCACTGATCTTTTCTCTGTGTTGATCAGTGACAGGACCTGAGGGAATGGCCTGAAGTTGTGTCAGAGGAGGGTTAGGTTGGATATTAGAAAGAAGTTCTTCACCCAGGGGGTGGTTGTGCACTGGAACAGGCTCCCCAGGCAAGTGGCCACAGCACCAAGCCTGACAGAGTTCCAGAAGCTTTTGGATGATACTCTCAGGCACATGGTGTGACTCTTGGAGATGGTCCTGTGCAGGGCTAAAAGTTGGACTCGATGATCCTTGTGGGTCCCTTCCAACTCAGCACATTCTGTGGTTCTGTGTGATTCTGCGACTGCTCTTAACTGACAGATATTTTTCTTATCTTTTACATGTTTCCCCCATGCTACCTCATCTTAACCTATTTCTTTATCTCAAGCACTGTTATTCCTAATTTTTTGGTCTGCTAGACACTAGACTTACATTTTTTCTGATACCCATGTATGTCCAGCCATAGTGGTCCATCAGCTGCTTGCCGTGAGCTGGAGCCATTTCTGTTTTTTATTTTGAATAGTCTTACCCATCCTAAAAGGGGACATTTCTTGTCTTGTTCTTGTTGCAATAAGATTTTGTATACTTATATTTTGTATTTTGGATGACATGTTAGTTAGATTTTATTTCATCAGACCCTCTTGAAACTTGGGAATTTCAAGCTGAAATGGTGTGGAGTGTTCAGGATTTGAAAGCCTTCCCACTTAATAGAAGCTTCTCTCTCCCAGTGCTCAAGCAACTGAGCACTGGCACGACTACATCCTTGTCGGCTTTCCTTGACTCTAGGTTTGCCTGCCACCAACTAAACCACAGAAAACAAAACACATTTCATTTTCATCTCCTCTGTTCTCAGGCTTGTGTTTAGGTCATGTTTTAGTAGTCCTGCTTGTTAATAGTAGCTTTTGCACACAAATCTGTAAGGTTGTTAAGCTGTTAGGTTCATGCTTCCCCCAGGCATAAAGTCAACTAAAACAGTTTCAGGCATAATAGAAGTGTTTGGTTTTGTAGCAGCAGCTTACAGCACTCCCCGCTGTATTAAACAGTGTTGCCCAGCCTATTGCACTCTCAGGACTCAGAACGCTTTACTGACATCAGTGCCTGATGTTACCAAACAAACCCTCCTGTAAAAAAACAATAGTTACAATTTTTTTTTATTGTCCCAGGCTCTTTAAAGCCTCTTTGCTCTTTTTATCTGTCATCAGAGAACCTCAGAATGGTCTGGGTTGGAAGGGACTTTTAAGATCATTTCGTTCCAACACCCTTGCTGTGGGCAGGGACACCTTCCACTAGACCGGGTTGCTCAGAGACCCATCCAACCTGGCCTTGAACACTGCCAGGGATGGGGCATCCACAGGTTCACTGGGCAACCTGTTCCAGTGCCTCACCACCCTCACAGTAGAGAATTTCCTTCTAATATCTGATCTAATCTACTCTCGGTTTAAAGCCATTACCCCTTGTCCTGTCACTACAGTCTCAAGTCTATAACTTTTCTCTCAGCTTTTACTTCTTGTGTCTCCTACGTGTCCCATCTTTTTTTACTACAGCTTTTAATTAATTAAAAACAGTGAAGAAAAGTTTTTTTGTTAGCTGTTTCCCACCCCAAATAGTGTTCTTTCCCCACATCATATTGCAAGAGACAGGGTATACCCAACACCACCAAGAACAGTGTGGGTCAACTTCAAAGCAGGCTCCTATTGACACACTAATGCCCTGTCACCTCAGAGATTTCATGTGCCAATTTCTTCAATAACTAGGCTCTGCAAGCCAAGAGGTGAAGTTATTATTTTAATATTAGCCTTCCTTTTATCTTTGAAAAAGAGCATTTGTTTTGGCACTATCAAGACAAACCTTAATAAACTGACTGGCAAACAGTATGTTTAGCAATGAAAATGATACCCGGACAGGGATTATAATGTAAGCAATAAGAGGGAATAGAGAGATTTAGGAAAGGATGTGATTTATAATGACTTTAAGAAGGATAAGCTTCTACATCTGTGATTGCTTGATTCTATAATATTTTAATTGATTATCAGAGCTAACAGGTTTATTTTTTCATGTGAATAAAAGCTGTTTTACTTCAACTTTCGCTTGCATTTATTTTACAGCCTATATTAACATGGATATTTTTCCATAAATCTTGGCTCCATCATGTTGTACTCATTCCATAGGCTTAGAAACCTAAATTAGCTTGGGCAAAGAAAGGGAGCTGGGAAAGCTTGTGGTTACACCTGTTCCTCTGCACAGTAGTGGAGGGGGTTTTGGGGATTTTAGATGAAAAACAGTATCACTCTGCACTGACTCATCCTCCTTTTTCTTTACTCTCTGCTGACAGGTCTCCCAGAAATTATCACTCTCTCTTTCAGGCTGCTTCTCAGCCATGTTGGCAAATTCAACAAAAACCCAAACAGTTCAGGGAGGCACCTGAAGCAATCCAATGCACATTTTTTGCACCTCACTGAAGGCAGTAGGTCCTAAACTGGAAACTCACCCTCCAAGCTTTTTCTAAAGCAACGTAGGGTTGGTTGTGATTTATTTCTCTATAAAATACTTATTCTCTTGCCAACTCAAAATTCAGAGAAGACTTTAGGTGTTGGTAAACATGTACAGGTTTTTTAAACACTTACAGAAATGCACAGTGCTTCTCAGACTGGGTTCTCATAAAGTGGTTTTAACTCATTTATGAGAAAAGGTTGGATTCGGCAATATTTTCGTGAAAATTATATTATTTATAAAATATGTTGTTCATAATTATGTGCAAATAGGATTCAAGAGTGAGGAGGGAGCACACCCTGGTTTGTACCTACTCCCCTCAGCAACTTGCATGGGATGGCTGGATGTGCCTGTGCTGGAGTTGTACATTTACAAAATAAACATACACACATGAGAGAGAGAGATATCTGCACCTGCTTTTTTTTCAGCACAGATCAGGCCCCCAGCAACATCTAAGGCGGGTGACTAACATGTGGCACCTGAACTGCACCTAAAAATGCTTTTTCTCTCCGCTGACCACAAGCTTCAAGCTTGTAGGTATCTAGCGTTAGGCAAGATAACTGTCAGACTGTCATCTGAGTCAACTACAAAGCCTAAGAACCCACAATTTTTTAATTAAATAATCCAAGCTAAGTTCAGAATTAAAGATATTTTTTTCCTAACTGCACATTTCTCTGAGCTCTGTCGTTACCCAAAAAGCCAAAACAACGATGAGCAGCAGCTACTGGACATGGCCAGAGGGCTGTTCTGCTCCAACCTCTGCTGGGCGGACAGCAATGTGAATATTAGGCACCTGTTTCTGAGGCTTTCAAGAAAGTTTTTAGCTTTTGTACACTCCCCCAGCCTCCTTTGGTGTTTGGGGGTGGAGGTGATAAATCCATACAGTCACAGTTGTACTCTTTGATCTTTAAGGTCCTTTCCAATCTAAATGACTCCACGATTGTACAAAGTTTTGGGGTACCTGAAGGTACCAGTGAGGACATGATAAAACAAGTCCCAGGACAGCCCCTGGAAAAGGGGCAGAAGCAGGTGAAAGCTCAATGGTTTTAAGTAAAAATACTAGAAGAAACCACTTATGTGCATTCTGTCACCCACCTAAAAAAACCCAAAACACAACTCTGTCAGCAATGGCTTTAAAATTTAAATAGTGATGACATTTTGAAGACCTGACTTTTAAAAGCTCTTATCTCCTTTTATAAAAATGCAATTATTCATAGCACTGCATTTGCATGAAAATCAGGTCATATTACATTATTCCTGTGCACTTCCTAGTTGGCTCTTCCAACTAAGATTTTTTAAAAATTTTTTATTCTCTTATGAGATTTCAGTAATTTTTCGGTGTAGTTTCTCAATAGAAAGCCCTGGAAGCCAAGAACTTTAGGTAAAATCTACCTTTGATTCAAGTACCTATGTAAGAGTGGATCCATTTTGGGAAAAAAAATAATGTAAGAATCAATGTCTCCATGTGGATGGTAAACTTTTTCTAAGCAGTGAGTAATGCAGATACCCTAAATGACTAAGTAATTTATAGGTTCAGGTCAGGAAGGTTCAAATTTCCATGATGAAAGCAAGAAAGCCTGAAATATCTAAGCCTAAAAATTATTTCAGTGACATTTGTACACGCAGACCAGCCTTTATATCTGTCAACAGTTAATGGAATAATTAAATACACTCTTAAAATTCAAGATTAAGTGAATACTTACTTTTATCTCCCTACAGATCTTACAACTCCTATTGTTGTATTTTGAAAGAAAGCAAGTAAAGCTTTCCTTCAGAAAACAAATGCAAGTAACTTGCATTTGAATGTGATTTGCATACATGCAAAACATTTGCTTTTATTGGAACTGTTGGGGAAGACAGAAAGATCAGCCTTCAACTGGCCACTGCAGTGGATATATTTAAGGGTGTAAACATCAAAATAAAGTGAAGGCCATCCCATAAAATGTTATGCAGCTCGAAGTGGAATCTATGGAGATCGGAAGGGATTTTGCACGTTTCACTTGTGTGAGACACGTGTAGAGCAACTTTCTTCTGGCACAAGGAAGACCTTTTAGCGTATTGCAGTGCCAGTTTTACCTTTCAACACTTGATGGAGCAGTTTCCCTGGATTTCCGTTTTCCCACTCCAGTCTACTTTCATGCTACCTCAATCCATCAGGAGCATTTCCTACCAGTTTGATGCTATGACAAAACCAGCCCAGACTGAGAGCCTTGTGGAAAAGCATCCTACCCAGTGCAGCCTTGCACAAAAAGGGAAGTTGGGAGCTTAACATTCAATTCCTTACCTTTATACTGCTAATTTTTTAAAAATGCTGAATTCTTCTGTTGTTGACGTGGAGCCATTACAATATATTCTGACATAGGGGGAAAAAATACATTAAACAGGGATTCAGAGAACAAGCCTTAGGGTTTTGGTCTGAAATGTCTTCCAGAAAAGAAATTGTATGGCTGGCAGACAGTATTATATGGCCAGCATCCTCCAAAGGAGACTGAACTTTGCCCTTGTCCCAGTATAAGACCAGACTTCAGCATGGGCTTCCCTACTCGTATCAACATCGTAAAAAGTCTGGTTCACTTTCACAGCAAAAATGTGAAAAGTTTTTTTCTATAGGAAAAAAAGAAAAATTACCAAATCCACATAGACAGCTAAAGAAATGAACCAAACTGATTGCATCTTGGCAATAGGACACCTCACATCTCTTATGAAATAAGCTCCCCACTTTATTGAAGATACACAGTTACAAGTTAACATAGAAATAAGGATACAGGACATTGTTCTGAAGGCTGTAAAAATGCTCTGTAATCAATATACTGGCAAATTACAACTTTAGCAGCAGCAGTTCAGTATCTGGCTTACTTACTAATCCTTTAATCTTGTCTGCTACAACCAGGCTGATAGTGCCAACAAATGCCATGCCATAAAAGGTGGGTATTCTCACATACTTTCCTATGCTTTGCATGATTAGAGCTTAACTCTACTCATCGCAAACTTCCTGAATGAAAATGGGATTTGGGCAAATAGTCAAAATTTCGTGATGACGCTTGTGAATTGTGGTGTTTGCCTGAGAAGCATCTCTTTAAGCACAGCAAGGATCAAAGTTCCTTCTTCTCTTTCCTGTTCGCAAATTTTAGCATTCTCACTTCGTGAAAAGCAATTCATATTTGCAATGTAAGGCTTTGTACAGGCCTAATGGTGATGGCTGATAGAGCTGATGCCATAGGTGACCCTCAGCTTGTAACCAAGCAGTTTGAGGACTGGGGAGACACACATGCAAGATTGCTGACTGCTTGACGAGATCTATTTTAAAGAAAGCTGCTGCAAGTTTCTCGCAGTCTTGTGCTGCAAGGTGTCTATTATGTATTTTGATTAAGAGAAAGACATCCTAAGAATAGGCTACTTGTCACTTCACACCTCAGGAGTCAAGCCAAAACTTCTTATATTTCCACTGCAGTTGACATTCGAAAAGAAAGTCAGGGACAAAAAAACCCCTGACCAACAACATCAACAAACCCTGACCAAACAAACAAACATAAAGAAAACCCACCAAACCAAAGCAAACTAAAACCCAACACCTCTGTTTTTATCCAGTTTGATCAATGCAAAGGACAAACAAAAATGTACAAGGTCAGCAGGAGAGGAGGGAGGGGGAAAAGGAAAGAGGCAGCCCTAACATGGATGCAGAGCTGCTGAAATTAGAGTCTTCGAAAATAAAAGTCAGAGAGACTTCCTCCTATCAGTGCTTTAGCCTGACACCTTGGCCAAGTCTCTGACTGGCATAAATCACAGTAGCTTTGCTGAAGCTGCCTATATTTATGATAGATGGGGACCTGGCACTGCAGTCGTGTAAAATAGCTGTTTTGGATGTGTGCAGTTCCTACCGAGTTCATGGTCAAGAACGGTGCGGAGGCAAACCTCACGTACTAGCCCCATGTCAAAAATTGTTCCCTGCTTCCTAAACCACTGCAGTACATTGTCCAGGCTAATCTGGACAAAATTTATCACTTCTTCCTTTGCCTATATCTCCTACAGCTCTGGCACTGCAGACTTGCAAGAACACCTTCTGAAGGCTAGAAATTACTCTTGCCCGGGAAGATAGATGGTTCTCCTTTTGATCTGCTGCATGGTGTGACTACGACAACAGGAACATTTGACCCCTATCACTCCAGGGCTTGACTGGGCATAATATGATCCACCCTACTTTCATTAAGCTGGAAAACACCTTATAAACTTGCTTAGCTCATGTGCTTTGTCATTCAGCTTAAGAAAACGAAAACCAAAACCCCAAAACGAAACCCACCCTGTGTGGAAACAGACCAGTGAAGATTAAAGAAAGCAAAAGCAAGTTTCTTCCCCCACCACTCTCCAAAGCCCATCAGGACAGGAGCAACACAGACCTTTGAAACTACTTTTCTTAAAGGGTTGTAGTGAAACTAAAACCCAAAGCCACAATCTGGGAGCTCACCGTGTCCCACCCCGTCAGAGGGCATCACTGCACAGACTGTACACATCCTAAAATCCAGCTGTCATAACCCAAACTGAATTGCTCCCAGCTTTACATCCTGACTTTTTGTGGTACTTCTCCTGTGTTGTTAATGGATTTCTCTTTTCCGAGCAGAAACAGCTTTCAAGCTCATTATTGAGCAGACCTTATCTGAAAGGAGCTGCTGTCCCTCAGGAACGTAGTGGAAAACATGAAATCACAATGAAAGTTATATCTGGAAACTTCCCGTGTGATGAGTTGAAACTTTGTTATGGTAAATATGCTGCTTCTGTTCAGCAACGATCTTGGCAGAGTCACACTTTTTTTCCCAGAAATCAAGTCCCACATTGCTATGTGACAAAAGTAAATAATGACTCATTAAATGATCCTAAGAAGAAAAACTGAAGGCTTGCTCCTCTCAAAGGTATTTGCACTGGGAAATTTGATAATGTCACCAACCACAGCAGCAAACATTACTTGAAGGTTTTCTCCCTTTGCTCAGCCAGCCAGCAGCATGCTGAAACCACTGCTCTATGTAGCTGTGTGGTCGGTCACCTTCACAACAAAGCTTTGGTTTTCCATCCTCAAAGACTGGTACAGAAAAAGTTACATGTCAAAAGGGCAGTATGAAGAATTAGACAGAAGCAATGTCACAGCTGATATTCTTGGTGCCAGGCACACTGTGCTTAAGAGACCAACTCTGTCACTGGAACACTTGTTTTAATTCTACTTGAGATTGGCTAAATACTCAAAAAAACCCCCTCCATTAACAGTAACATAGAACTCACAGCCCTTGTAACAAATTAAAAACTCAAGCAAGACTCTTAAAAGCAAGAGGCAGATTCATTTAACAAAAGTAGGAGTGCACAATACAGAAAGTGCGATATGGAGAGTCAGAGTGAAACCTCTGAGCACAGACTTGAAGCCAACACCAGAGGCATATTTGAAATTAAATAAATGATTCTTCCCCTCCATTTTACAGCAGTCAAGGCATCAGCACTGGCACAGGTGAAACAGCCAATTTGTTTACTCCTCTGAAGTTACCTATCACTAGTACATTGTCTTGCCTGGGGTTTGGTGGGGAGGAGGAAAGAGCGGACTATCTTTAATTTGCAACCACCACCTTGACATTGTAAGGCCTCTCCAGTAATATATTACTTAGCAACCTCTTTAGCTCTTACAGGAATGCTGCCTTGATTTTTGATAGAGACTACAGTAGCAAAAGTCATATATATTAGATTGAAAACTAGATAAGTTCTATCTAAGAACAAGTTAAACCCTTTTATGCATTTCTGCAGAAAAAAAAAAGTAGCAAATTTAGACCTGGAACTTTAGTTGAGTCATTAGAATGCAAAAAAAATAGATCTAGCTGTCTACAGTAGGGAGTATATTCATATTTGCAGCTTGACTCTCAGCTATATTGAGATTTACATGTTTTTTCAAGACAAGTATATATAATTAAATCAGGTACAATCTTTCCAAAATGATTTCTTCACAGTGCAGGTTTATAGCTACATTCTTTTTTCCTTTAGTGGTCTTATCTTTCCGTGTGTGCTCCTTGGATATGCACTGGCATCACAAGGTGCTCCCCATCACTGGCTGCCACTGCCAGGAATGAGCTCCCCACACATCCCTGGCCATACCCAGCTACAAGCCTGGGTGTTATCCCAGCTCCAGTCTGTATTCCTGAAGCAAGCCTTGAGTGCATTAGCTTTGGGGCAGCACTCATCATCCTTTTCAGTCTTCATTTGACAATAAGATGGGGCTGTGTCTGTTTTAGTGGAAAAATACCCAGTGAAGAGGAGGATATATCCACCCAGAGAGGAATGATGCATCATGTGCAACTCTGGGCAAGTGGTCATCTCGAAATCTGTAGAAACAGGTTTATTCCCTTAACTGCTTGCCACACACACTGCTCTTAGCCTGGATAACTTTTGCCAGATGCAAACTTCTGCCTTTGTTCAACTTCCCCAGAAAGTGAGCTTTTTATGATAATCCTTCTTTGGAAGGATCTTTATATTCATATATTTTAATGTTCCAAAACTTCCTGAGAGACTTCAGTTGCAATGCCCAAAAGTGATCTTGGACTGGGACTATTTATTTTCTTTTTGATACCAAAAGGTATTGAAATACCAAAAGGTGTCTGATACACCTTCTCCCACAATGCATGACCGTCTTGCGAACATCTAACAAATATTGTTCGTTTATTATGTTTAGCTTAAGAGGGAGAGTGGTGGAGTTTTCCTCAGTTTATAAATGTGGACGTGCTCCTCAAGCCTTCCCTGATAATTCTAGAGATAGGGAGAGAGCAGGTTTTGTATCTGCCTGTAAAGCCTTAGGTCTGCCATTTGTAAATGATTCCAGTAAGGAAAGATGGAGAAGGACTTTTTACAAGAGCATATGGTGACAGGACAAGGGGGAGAAAAGGCTTCAAATTGAAAGAGATTAGGTTTAGATTAGATATTAGGAAGAAATGCTTTACTACAAAGGTAAAGATTCAGTTATTATGAGGAACAGGTTGCTGAGAGAAGTTGTGGATGCCCCATCCATGGCAGTGTTCAAGGCCAGGCGGGCTGAGTCTCTGAGCAACCTTGGTCTGTCAAAAAGTGTCCCTGCCCATGGCAGGGGTGTTGGAACTAGATGATCTTTAAGGTGGCTTCCAACCCAAGCCATTCTATCATGACTGTGAAGTATTTAAGGAAAAACTTAAAAGGAACAACTCGAATTCTTAGCAGAGGCTGCTTTGGCTAGAAATAACTAGCCGGGAAAAGTTGGTAAAAAGCAAGGGGCTTTCTCTGTCATAGACCCCACCAGAGCTGCTAACTGATCTTTCCGGTGAGTAATCCCTAACTTTCATCTGCAGATCGCTGTTTGAGTGGATTTTTCCTGAGCAGCTCAGGCATGTCTCTGCACTGCCCTTCTCCCGGTGAGCTGCTGTCCACTGCAGCATAAGGGAAGCTGGCTCAGCCCACAGTGGGGTGGAACTATTTTAAGTAATTATGTCTGATACTAGAGGAGCATGAAATTCAGTCCTATCATAGCTGAAATGCCTAACCTCCCTAAGAAAAAAAAAAAAAAAGCTATTGCAAAACCCTCCCAGAGGCTTTTAAATTGAGCTCTGGAAATTGTTCTCACGTTGTAAGCCAGTAAAAATTCTGTATCTCACAACTTGCTATTAAAAAAAATGAAACAAAATACATCTACCCATAGCAACAGTCACACACGGTTTTATCTATTGCTTGAAGGCAGTCAGCAGCACTGCCAGACAGTTTATAGAAGGCAGAGAAGACACTGAGGAGAAAATGCACTGTCACAAACACCTGTAGGAGAACAGGCCTTCCCTTCCTAGTACAAAAACTAGGACCAAGGAATTCCACTGATCTGGCTATAGTCAAAAGCTCAAACATACAGGATTTCATCTAAAGCGGTTAAACTACTAAAAATACAGAGAAAGGAACAATAAGATCTGTAATTGTTCTTCACTTTATTTTCATCATCCCACTTAAGCAGTGAAAAAACCCTGTACCCTGAAATTCTTAAAGCTTTTATCTGCTGAGTTCCCCATCAGTAGTGTTTCCACAGAGCCTAGAGAGTGGGATGTCTGAAGGCAGAGACAGTCAGCCAAAAAGGAGGGTGACTAAGGTCCAGACACCCAAAGGACCCTTTTTCCCTGGTGCAAAGCCAGAGAAGCACCTCTGCCCTAAGATTTTTCCTCTGTGCTTTGCCTATGTCATCAGCTTTAGGAAGACACTACCTCAAGCGAGGCACAAAGTCAGATTGGGTGGGTTTGTTGGGTTTTGATTGGTTGGTTGGTTTGGTTTGGGAGGACTTTTTTACACCTAGTCCTTTTCTCCAGCTTCTTGGATCATTCTTCCTGATTTAATACACAATTTTAGCTCCCTGTGTTGTGGGTTACTGGTACACTCAGCCCTTGCTTAATAGTGTAAGCAGTTTTTACACTAGTCTACTAATTTTTATGATGAATATAGTAAAATACCTGATTAAAAGCATTTCTAACTCATTGTAAATAGGTCGCATAAAAATGTAATTGAAGCTTTTTTCAGAGCCTGTATTCAGCTGATGTTATTAATCATAATTTGCTGCACTTTTCTGTTGCAAGCGGAATGCTCGGTCAATGTAACTTGATAGTTGTGGAGGAAAGGGCAAGCCCTTCACTGGGGTAAGTTGTCAGAAATCCACTGAAAAATGCAGAACTGTATCAAGACACCAGCTGAGCATTTGCACAGCCCTAGCCTAAGATGCAAAGATCATTTTGCTGAATTGTATCTTTGCGTGTTTACATTCCCCATCTTAAAAATAATAATATATATTAAAAAAAAGGTGTAGCAAGCAAATTTTGGCACATCTTCAGGAAACAGTGACATTGCTGTGTCTCAACAGATATTTGGCAAAGATATTCAAGTACAATTCAGAATAAGAGGGAAAACTAGTCCCATATATAAGTACAGTGAAGACTTTCACTCCCATTTAGAATCTGAGTTGTGAAATAGTAGAAGAACAGACCTGAAAATTACACAGGAGTGAGGAATGTCACTTTCTGGGGTGCTTATTCCTCTTTTGAAAAGCTTAGATGATGACTAAGGTGTCTCTGAAGAGTCAGAAGACCTGTTCTCGAAGTCAGTGGAAGAGGACAAAAACACTGTTGTAACTCCATGTTGCTAAAATGCTTTCACACTAAGATGAAGATGTGAAAAAAGTTGTTACACACATGTAACATGGCCTATCTTGCTCAAATCTAAACCATCTCAGTTTAAAACTTGCATTCTTCTTGGACATAACCCAGAAAGGCAGAAATAGAAGCAACAAACAATGACAAAGGATTTTTCTAAATATTACTGTAATGAGTTTTATTTTGCTATCCCACTCATGAAAATAGCAACATGTGTCACTGTTACTGACAACAGCCAAGGCATAACTTAAAGCCAGGTTTAGGGCAGTGGCACACCATGCTGAGCTTTTAAAAACTTTTGGGCTTGTTTGCCATTTCCTCCCATTTCCCTCTTGTAAGTGCTCAAAGTTGGAATCTGCAAGCAGCTCGTTCCTCTAATGCCCAGCATTTACCCTCCACACCATACTCGGGTGTCAAAGGCAAATGCAAAAATCCTGCCAGCAGAAAAGCTGAGTGGAGTGCACAGCTCCAAAGGCAAAGGTTTGGCACAAGAGTAACTGGTCATTTTTCTGTCTATGTGCTGTGTGCCGTATTTTTGGGACTTCGAAACTTCCAAGACTTCAAGGAGGATCCATGAATAAGTGTTCTTCAAAATGATCACAAAGGAGAAAGCCCTTCTTCAAAGCATAAAACAAGCTCCAAAGTAACCTAAATACTGGTGGCACCTACCTATCCAGTAAGAGGTCAGGAGACTACTTTGCCAGATGCTATACAGACATATTTCCCTTACATTTTGTACGAATGAAGAAGCCCTTTAGTTTTAAAGTTTTAAAAAAGCAAGAGCAGCTGTTATGCTGAACACTGGGCTCTTTGAAAGTTATGTGACATCTTTAGACGGAAAAAACTATAACTTTATCCACAGAAATGTGTTGCTTATATAAGTGATGAAATAGAGGAAAGAGATGAAGGATTTTTTTTTTAGCTGCTCACACCATGACTAATGTGAGTCCTCTTTGGTTACTTGCCACTGAAACATCAGAGTGTAAAAATATTACCCACCTATGCAGTGCCTATTGGAGTAAGTAATTTTGCTTGTACCACACTATAAATAATGATATTAGTGGCAACTTATCTAATACTAGCAGATCCCCAGCACTTGACTTGTCTGGGCAGGCAAGTGCTCCAACTCCACACATCTTTTAAAAGAGCAACTGCTGGTCCCACTAAATCTTACACTCATACTTTTGGATTCTGTCTGGTCTGGGTTTTTTTATTTATTTATTTATAATAGTTTCTGCTTTTCAAGAATGCACAAGGAAGCACAATCTCCTTTAAGAGATAGGGTTTCTTTAACCATTTCCTTGTCCTTCTGAAGGCTACACCCCAGCTTTCTACTTGCATTTTGTTTTGTAACATGCTTGCAAATGGATCGTCGGTATAAATAATTTACTATGCCAACTCCATAATAAGAAAACCTCTAGAGGCTTATCACTGTAAGCACAAACAGGTCAAGATCTAGAAACCCAGGTAATGGTGAAAAACCCTTTTAGAATCTGTCTCTGGTGTTTGCCAGTTCTCTGGTGATGGGAAGAAGACAAAACTTTTAAAGGACTCCTGCTTAGCTTATATTCAACTTGGCTGCACGTTTAACTAAGAAATTACCTAAATTGAAATAAGTAACATTTCAATTACTTTTAATGTTAACTGGACGATGTTTTTGCTCAGAGCCACAATAGGATCCGTCTCTCCACCTGGGAAGATTTGTTCAGTGAAGGCTTTAAGGGCCCTTAGGGCATCACTGTACTGCCCCAAAGCACAGAACACACCTGTGGAGCACTTGGTAGCATTGATACCACACACAGTTGCACAAAACTCACCTTGATGGCACATTGCAGCAATCCTTGGGTGAAGCTGCATTGTCATGAGCCAGAAGAGCACTCTACAGCCCAATGCATTTTATATACTTTCTCCTCTGGTTCTGCAAAGGTTTTTTCTAATCAAACATGTAGTATAGGCCCAGTAAAACCAGGACCTCTGGTGCTTTTTGAGTCTGTATTTTATCTTATCTGCATCCATGCCAAGCAGCTGAATGAGATAAACCATCACTTGAGCTAAAAACCCTAACAAAATCCACAACCCCAAACATACATTTTTCATCTGGTTGTGTGTTAAGTGCTCCTTGAATTGCTAAATCTGGAACAACAGCTTTTGGGATCTGTTCAGGGAGGCCAATACACATAATGAAATTTTACCATCTGAAGTTTTAATTAATTCAAGAAAAAAACCAGCAGCTTCTCATTCTTGTTTCATGTTTTTCCTTTGAGGGGTAAAGGTAGCCATGAATTGTTTTCAGCCCCGTACTTACACATGAGGTTTCACTGTGAAGCCTCACTCCAGAGCAAAGACTTCACCCTGTCAGTCACCAGCTCCTCATGCAGCACCACGGCCACATTCATTTTGCCCAGACCTTCCCAAGTGCCTTGGTCTGTACCATTCATGGAACATGCAACATGCAAGTGCAGAGGGGATTCCTAAGGATTTAACAAATACAGCAGTTGTTAGGAACTGTTTTGGGGTTCATATCATTGTTTTTTCGTTAATACCTGGAAATAGAAGTGTTTGAAGTTATGATGAAGCATGTGAAGGGAATCCTTCTCATCCACATGATGGATCTGCTGCCTCATAGAGTCATTTTGTTTGGAAGGGACTATTAAAGGTCGTCTAGCCCAACATTACTGCAAAAAGCAGGGACATTTTCAACTAGATCAGCTTGCTCAGAGCCTCATTCAACCCGACCTTGAATGTTTCCAGCGATGGGGCATCTAGCACCTCTCTAGCAATCTGTTCATGTGTTTCATCACTCTCATGGTAAAAAAAATTTCTTCTTTATAGCTAGTGTGAAATTACTCTCTTTCAGCTTAAAACCATTACCCCTTGTACTTCTCCTTAACTTCATCACTTCATCCCAGCACATCAAGCCAAGAGCATGTGGTGAGTCAGTTCATGAAGAAAACACTACCATGTTAACAAATACTATAATCTCCCATAAACCACGTAGAAATGCCATGTGCTATATTATTAGAGGCAGGTAGCCTCAAAAGCAGTGTTCAAGACAGTCTATGTGATCAGGATCAGTGCCAGAAACCACTGGTTGCCCGTGCTGCAGCCATACAGCACAAAGCAGTAAACAAATACTAGAAAATTGGAGAAGTCACAAAATTTTAGGTACTTTTACCACAAAAGATAGTGCAAGGCCCTGCTGGCAACTAGAATAGAAACCATAGCCTACTTTTATTTGCTATTTTATATTAGCAATATTTACTAGGGATATATGGGTAAAGCCTTTTGCCCTATTGAAAGTCAATGGTTCTAACAGCATTTTTCTTTTATATAAACATTTATTTATTTTCAGTTAAGCTTTGATTTACCTAAACCCTTTTGGATTGAAAACCATCAGTTGCTAATTTTCCCACAGAACAAGGGGTACCAGATTTGATTAGTCTAATTTATACTCTATTCTCTGTTGTGGGCGAGGATGAACTTATACTTCAAAGTCTTGAAGTTGTCAACACTCAGTGTAAACACTTTCTCTTTCAGGCTTCACTGTTAAGAGTTATTTTTATTTCAGCAAGGATTTACTTTTCTTTCTATATAGCAACTTGACCACCTAAATAGCTGTAAAATGAGATTAATAAAATGTTTGAATTACTTGTGCATCTGGTACATCCTTACACTCACGTGCCCAACCAGACTCTTGCTAGTACAGTACCCAGGGCAGACTCCACACTGCCTCCAGTTAGTCCCCCTCCACAATCTCTGCATTTGACTCTGAATCTGAAGAAAGTGCCTAGTATTACAATGTAATTGACATATCACTGTTGCTCACTATGATAGCAAAAAATAACCCCAAACCAAAACACCCCACAAAACAGGAAAACTAGCTTCTAACCAAAGAAATTACTTAACCTACACAGGGATTTCCTAAAAGCCACATAATTTCCAGGTCTCAGGCTGAGATCAGTTTTATGAAATATATTCATCATTTTAGTTGGTATTAGTATTTCAGAAAAAAAAATCAAAAATGGGGATAAAAAGCATTCACTTTCTTCCTCAAGTGGAAAGTCAATTATGAGAGGAGATTAAGAAGGAATCCAAGTGAGACTCAGTTTGAAGCCCAGTTTCAGCTTTCATATTGAATTCAAACTGCTGCTTCTGTTGTCTAAGATCATTTATAAGCATTTGAGAAGACTTTTAAAAGACAAACTTCAGGTGAAGTTATTCTATTGCATCATATTTTTACTATTAGGTGTCACAAGTGTACATTCATTTTTCCAGTACGGAGAGATTTTAGATACGTTGCGATCTGATGTCCTTAGCAATGTAGTAGTATTTATAAAGAAATTGAATGTATTTTTTAAAATCCAGATATTGCTTTAAATATCAAAAGGATCATGAAAAAGTGTTTTGAAAGATAAGAAAATAAATGAGGTTTCTTTTGCCTACCACCACGAAACACAATCTGGAGTGCCTCCATACATACAGGATAAATTGGAAATAAATCCATTGGTTTCAGCCTAAAACCACACATCTTCTGCATTTTAGAAATGACTCCCCCTAGTCAAGAGGCATTAAACATTTATGAAGGTGGGGAGGAGGAGTCAGGCTAAGCCCCATCTGTCTTCCAAAGTGCAACAGCAATCCATGTCACCTTCTGGAGAAGTAACCAGGTATCTTCACTGAGGTGAGGAAAGATCATATTTGAAGGTCCATGACTTTTGGAAGTACTGGTCTCCTTACAGCTAAAGGAGGCTGGATAACACTGAATGCCTTATTAAACATGGATGTCTTCTCCCTGGCCCACGTGGACCCGCAGCAGCCGCCCAACTCTATGTCTGCTCCAAGGCCGCAGCTACCGTGCAAGGCTGATGGTAAGGACAATTTCACTTGTGACCAGTGCTGCCTGTGTGCCTTCCCAGGAAAAGCAGAGAGGGAACATTATTTCAGCTCCCCTTTTCCTCCCACAAATATACCTCTCTCCACCACTCATATAAGCTATGGCAATACAGACTGTGTTCAGGTCCACAGCACCTTCCGTGGTTTGATTTCACTGCAAGAAAATTTTCTCCTCTCTTGCTGTGGGACCAGGGAGCCACAACACAACAGATAAATAATAAATGAATGAGATCATACCACACATTCACCTCTATTGATTTCCTCCACACATTTGCATCGCTTGCTCTGGGCAGAGTCCCTGGAGGAGCTGCAGCCCCGTATACACAACATGAAGTTACAAAACATCTCGTTAGGGAGAGCGCTGATAGCCATGAACTCTCTAGTCACTCACAAATCACTTCCACCCGTGAACTGTCTAGTCACTCACAAATCATTTCCACCCCGCCACACCAACCGTAAGCCCCTGGTTGTGAGAAGCTGCCACCCACAGAGCAGCGTGGGCATTAATTAGTTCTGCCCCCTGCCCAGTGAGCACCTATGGCTCAGCCTGGCTCCCTGTGACAGGGACCACCGGCTGGTTTTTATTCTCTGCTCATCGGGGGGGTCGCTGGGCAACTCTGGATCTTCGTATCCACCCTGCTCTGCCTTGGGGGTTGGGATCAACACGCCTCCCTGACAGCCAGAACAACTCTGCCATGACTTGACCTCCATTCTCCCACTCCGCAGGTGTCCCCCAGTGTAAACCCTAAAGACTTTGGGGCATCATCTGCCAAGGAAAGCCACTCCCAACCCCCAAAAAGACAGCTGTGCTGCAGCCCAGGCAGTCACCTCTGCCCCCACGGAAATGTACCACAAACACAATCAAAGCTCTCCAACAGCAAACATCTTCCAAAAACCCAAACCAAGCAGGTCTATTTGTCGAGCTGCACTGAAACCAATTACTGGCATATTCTGTGATTTTCTCTGAGTTGTCATTTTTGCTGGACCAAAGTGAAGGCCAAGAAATATCTATATAATTGATATTTGCCATGGTGTGGGTATATAAATGTTTTGCGTATGAGCTCTTTGCATAACTTGGAAGATAACACAGAAGTTAAAACTAGTGGGTTTTTTCATAGGGAAGAATAAATTAAACAGGTGCAAAATCCATGGCGTTTAGCAAACATTTATAAAATGAACAGAGAGAATTACAAGCTTCAGGCAAAAGTCATTGATATTTTTCATCCCTAAGTTTCTGAAAAATTTAATTTGGCACAAAGATTAAAACATATCCCTGGAGACCACAGGTGACAAGCTGGGTGTCATAGGTAGCTAACTTAGGCCTAAGAGCACCTAACACAGCTCCAAGAGGTAAAAGTTTTCATCAAAGAAGTGTTGTTTTCACTGACTAGTTGCAACGGCACTAAACCCTTTACCAAAATCTATATAGAGGTTACTTAACTGGACATGCAAACACAAGTAAAAACAGACTTAAAATTATTCAATATAATTTTTTCGAGTTTACTTTTTATACCTGAATCGACTAAGTAAAGGTTGTCTCTTTCCACAAAGTATTTTTTTCTTAATTTCTGCCTTTTCCAAGTGGAAGTTCCTGTAAAGAGCTAAAGGAGTAGACAGCTTTTATTTTTTATTACTGTCAGGCAGACCATGAGCCATCACGTAGTCATGTTCTCTCCTGAATTCATGAGTTTGATATTTTCACTGTACAACAAAGCTCTGGAATGCAAGGTCTTGCATAGTTGGAGGCATATAAAGAGAGCAATCATCAAACAGGTGACTATAAAAAAAATGTTTAAAGGGTTTGTTTTTCAGTCTTATTGGATAAAATAGAAGACTGAGACATGCGCTTGTGTACATAGGATAACTTTCGGTGCAAAACTTTTCGCATCTTTCAATCATGCTGAAAGAAATTCTGACACAGACATATGTATTCCAGGAGCTAAAAGGATATGGTGCCAATATTCCTCTGTGTGCTTTTTTAGTAAGTGAAGGGCACACTAGTATTTCTACATAAATAGTCAAGAAACGAAGGTACAAAGTTTTAAAATTAAGAAGTTGATTTCAACAGGTGGAAAATACTATCATTGCATTATGACTTCTGTTGACAGATTAACCTTGAGTCTCAAGGGACCAGAGAGTTCAACGACATCAGCTTTCACTTATGCAAGTAGGTGTAGAAGGTTACTCTCAGCCTACCTGAATATTTTTGTATGAATGTTGAGCTAGTTTACATCCAATTTGGGCATAGAAATAGTAATAATATAATTCAACAACATAAAAATAAACACCTTAATTCAGCAATTATCTGGACTAGTATGGTAGCGAGAAGGAAAGTTGATGTGAGGGCCTAGAAGATTATTACATCTTCAGTTAAAAATATTGCAGGCATCTTATGTGCGTCTTATTCCCAACAGTAAGTAAAACTGCAGAGGAATTTACAGAAGAAAATAAACCCCACAACCAAAACTTATCTTGCTCCCCCCAAATCTAGAGCACAGATCACATTAAGGGCATCAGTGCCTCATCAGTCCCTGATCCAAAAAGCATCAATCGACCTAAAATAATGAAAAAGCCAAAAGACATAACAATGTGATTTTGCCCTCTTCCATTTGTTACTGAAGTTTATCAGGAAAAGAAAGAGGGAAAGGGGTAGCTTTCCAAGTACAAGGCACGTCTAGTTATTTCTCTAACTTGTGTGTTATAAATAATTAGATTTGTTCCTATACTGATGTTAATCCGTAGAATATTGACTGTCATGTATTAATCAAAAATTAAGAAAGCATATTAAATATTAGTTAAGAATTAATTTTCCAACATTAAAATCTGTATTATCCTTAATTTAATTTACCCAAAATAATAAAAACCAGAGAGCCTTATTTTGGCAGTATATCATACTTTGGAATAATTTAATTAATCTGGTCTTAGTAAAATTTGGAATCAAAGTACAGCTGTTGAGCCATAATGATTCTTGAATCCCTGCTATCACTCTGAAGACTTTTCCTTTCTCGCATTACTGCAGGATGGTCTAACATTTGGGAAGTTTAGAAAAACAGCATTGCAATCAATTAATATTTGCCAAAAGTCTTATTTCTTCTGAAAGGGTTGATAATCAGGACTGAATTATGCTGCCTTCCCCGGTCACACTCTGGCAATTGAAGCGCTCCCCGATTTGCACGCCTTTGCTTTTAGCGAGAGCCCAGATGGTGATTTCTACTGCAGAAATAAGCGTTGAAGAGGTATTTCAATCAACACTCTGAGGTTGTTTTCCCCTCTTATTCCACACACCCAATATCCATCTTCTTGTTGCTGTTCGCTTGTGGCTGAGGGACTTCGACCCCAGCAGTAACAAGCCACACCAGAAGCTAAAAGTCACCCAAAACACACCCCACCACTGACCACCTTCGCTTCACACTTTAATTCTCTCTGCACAACCCCTGCATTACAACTGCAGGCAGAAATGCATTTCCTTTGCAGCAGCTTTGAAACTGCCTTCACAGTTTATCTTTACGCTTAATTCTGCGCAGCTGTCGGGGATGGTGGCAGGCACCAGCCGCACGCGGGACCCCAGCGCAGCGCCCCAGCGCCGCAGAGGCGTTTTGTCATTTCTGCCTTTCTCCCCCTAATCCCCTTTGTTGGCTGCAATCCGACCAATGCCTCATGAAAAAACAGATGGCAGTAACCGATATGGTCTGTAATTGTGGCCAGTTAATAGCAGAGGATAAGAGTGAGATAAGGACCAAGCGCTGGTGGCCAGCTGCTGCTGAGTTAACCCTTCCCAGCATCACCTCGGCGGGGCTTAGCTGCTTGCAAAAACCCTGGGATGAATTATGGTTACTTCCAGTTCCCCCTCTCTGCTTTTCTGCCATTTCACTCATTCAGGGCTTTCGTGCCTATCAGAATAATTAATTTAAAGCCTGATTCTTCCCTTCCACCTTCCAGACAAGGACCTCAATAGCCTCTGCCATTCTGGAATTTCTTAGTGGAGCAGGTTTTAAAGAGAGGTCAAAGGGAAGGAGAGAAGTCAAGTGACTTCTCCAAAAGCCCAGGCCCAGATTTATGCTGGTATACATCCAATATAACCCAGTTTAAACAAAGGATTTGCTCTGTGTGCTCTTGAAGCAAATATTAAGAGAAGTTCCTTATCCCAAACTATGAATGACAGACTGAAAAACAAAGAAAAACTAAGATAAACTTCAAAACTAAGATACATGAAGCACAATCACTTAATGCAAAAGCAAGCTCTATCCTAAATCAAGTGACTGAGATATTGCAGCTTTATCTTCACACATGTATTCCCACCCCATAAAAAAACCAAAACAACACATACATCACTTCATGAGTTCCTCATCATGCACTGCTCGTGTTGTCAGCTTTTCACTCCAGGAAAAAAGTCCAACTGTTGCTAGAATTCATTCAAAAAACTCCATCTTGTCTATTTTCTATTTTAACTCATGGGTATTTTAAAGTCAAGGCTTTTGGGAAAAAAAGTAAATCTGACAACACAGAATGGTGTTAAGATGCTTAAACTTAATGTATGTCAAAATATCTTGTTTCAACTTCCTAAGAAGGAGGAATATCTAATTTTACTTGGAAAGTATAAGGGAAATTCCAGTGTTACTGATCCAGACAGTATGATTAGAAAAAGATAAACTCAAATATAAACATTTTGGAGGTTTTCTGCTAAAACAAAAGGGTTTAATAACTTAGTCAAAGTTTTCCTTAACAGAAAGTTTAATTATTTTTTTTTCACTGTAAACTGAGAGAGTGATTTTCCAAATTCCTAAAATTCTATGCAAAACCCCAATATTTTCAGTCTTCACAGAATCTGAGACAACCCTAACTTGCTTAGGCAGAGGGTACGTACCGGCCACATTCAACAGAAAGCCCTCCTATGTACAGCTCAGGGTAGCCATAAACACACCCCAGAGACTTATGGATTTGGTCTTCTAGCTAAAAATGTTCCTGTTAAGTGAAAAAAAAGGAAGAAGTAGCTGTGAAGTAATTTCACCACGCATATATAATATGTCACTGTTTTTGTCTAAAGCTTGTGGTTTATCAAACTTCTCTACCTTTTTTAACAAAGAAGATTGAATCACAGTTTTCAGGCATTCTCTGAGCAGCTGCAGGCTGTATTCCAGTAGCACATTCCCAATCCCACATCAGCTAGTACACTAGTGAGTGCACTCCTCAGGTAGCCAACGCCATTTCACAGTTATCTCAGCTCTAAATATAATGTAAACCAGAAAGGAATTAGGAAATTCCTTTCCCCTCTCCTATACACACTGATAGATGAAGCACACCACATCTTTTCCTGAAGTCTGTATCTCCCCAGGAACAAAGAACACTTGCTGTTCCTGAGCACCGAAAGTAAAACCCAAACTTCAGCCAGTATGGACTTTCCATTGCTGTTCTCTGACACAGATAATGCAGGTAGTCTCCCACCTCAGCAATAGTGCATGCAGGGCATATTCTATCCTCTTAGTATTACTAGCATTCAGAAAGAAAATAGGCCACAGTTTAATCACAAAAGACACTGTGTTACAATATAAACCCATCATCAAGACAAATTCAGTAGATACAGCAGCAAGATGTCATGATAGGATGGCACTGGTCGGGTCAAACCCTGTATGACAACGTAGTGAGTGTGAACTACTGTGAGAAGCATTAATTTCTGTTATATCCAGGATGTATCTACTCTAATATTTCATCAACCATTTTCATTAATTTCATGGGAAAACCTCTGGAACTGATTTAGAGACTGGATAGGAAAATCTTTGAGGTTTTCTCTCCATTGTGTCTGCTTGGGAGGAAGAAAAGTGATTTGTGCTGACGTAGACCTCTGCATGACAGTTGGGCATCCTGTGCAAAGAGAGTCAAACAGACTCGGTTTATCCTGCAAGGCAAGTGAAATGGCAGAAATCTAAAATAATACGTTTAGGGCAACATGTAATGCAAATGCAGAAGATGTTTTGCATTTCTGAAGAATGTAACAGGCTTGGGTATCTCCACTGTTTTGTTTGTCAGTAAGGAACTGAAGATGTGATTGCAAATACTATTTACTCCTCAACCATCTTCAGGCCACTCAGACTTCCATGAAATGCATCTTTTTCCCTCAGCTCTGTTAGATCATGGGCAAGTTTGGCCTCTAGCTGTTAAGGACATCCTTTTCTATTTTTACTTTTACTTCTTTGTAGATAAAAGATATTTGTTCCAGACAAATATCCATCCTTCTTCTCTTGATTAGCTAGATTTTTTTATATAGTTTAATTGAGAATCAGTTCCCAGATCATAGTTTTTAAACTTGCCACAGGCTTTGTGGTGGATGTCTGCAGCAACACAACAGCAAAAGTATCTCTTTAAAACTACTGAGCTAAATTCTGCAGTGCCATAGAGGCATTTCTTGGCTAAAATATATGAATGACTATGGCTTGAGCCACATGGAGCCATACGAAAATTTCACCCAAGTACAGACTTTGTTGGGATTAAGCCAAGTATGAGCCACACCAGCACCGGGAGAGCAACCGTCACTTGATGCTGTATAGTGCAGGGATTGTAATGATTATACATTTTCTAATCCTGCTTCCTTCTGGCAAAACAATAGATTTACTATGACTTTATGGCCACTGTATGTCAATCACTTGGGTTTCCATCACCAGCATTCCTCCCTCACCGCTGACACGTTGCTTCCACTTGGCCATAAGCCGCACACTAAACCCTTTCGTGCTGTGGAGTTTGATTCAGGCAGGAGGAACAGCCCAGCTCACGTGCCCCTCTTGGAAGTGCAGAAGGCTGCGGTCGAACATCTTGTTTTTTCATTTGCTATAGACATTTGTTCTTGCAGCTGACCATGTGCAGGAGAATTTGCTCATGTTCCAGAAAAGGACAGCTGCACCACAAATTACCTTAAACCTCCTTGCTCCAGGGATTATCTGGGTACAGTGAAGTGTGTGTATCCTAGGGCAGGGGTCTTTTCTTACTATAAACAGAATTATTAACCTCTTATTTACCAGACATGTTTATAAACTCAGTAATGGAGACAATTTTGATATCACTAGTCACTTATTTCTGGTAATAATTTTTTTGGAAGGTCCATCCATTTACACTCACAAGGTGGTTTCCTTGAATATTTCTTTTATAGTTTTCCCTCATGAATTACATCTTCTACTAGCTACCTGCCCTTAGGGGACAGCATACACCTCTTGGTCCCACACTCCCTTTTTTGGATCCTGCTACAGTAAGCTCCCTGAGGCCTTCCACCACCCTTGTTGAGCAATCTCCACAGTAATTATGCCAAGCATCAGTCTTGGCTCTCAGCATAATTATCTTGGCATTTACAGGAACTGAAGGAGCATCATTAAAACCAAAGACAATCTAAAGAAACATTTCCATCTCTCAATTTGTAAGCATCACTCCAGAAACACTACAACTACAGAAATAAATCTAAATGCAGCCAGTGAGCACTGTCATCAGCTGACTACTTGCTGTTCAGCATCAGGTGAAGAACCAGTCAAGGGAAAGGAAAAGACAAACATGTTGATACAGGTCCAGTGAGACTACCAACTTTTCACAAATCTAAGTGATAATGAAGACATAGTTATATGGACCTACAAGACATAACAGCATTCTGGCTATTTAAAATCAGTATCTTAATCTTTTATGTTTTCCATTAATGCAAACATTTTCAATGTAAAGAGGCTTTTTATACTTGTTTCATGTAAAACCATTTAGCCTCCCTCTGTCTGAAATCCATTAACTACCTTTTCACTCCTTCTCTAAACTCAATTCCTGCACTTTGACACTGCAGCAAATTCTCTGCTACTGCAAACAGCCCTGTCTATTTTCAAAGCAGAGGTCCTGTCTCACTACCCTCAAAGTTCTTCTCTTCTCTATTTAAAGCATCACAATAGATGAGAAGCTGACATATTTAACACATGCACAAACACACTCATTTTACAAAACATTTATCTAAGAGTAATGAAGATAAACCAAGAATTAAAAGAATAGAAAGGGAGCTTAATGGGAACCCCCCATAGAGAGTTCTCTGTTTTAGCATCAATGATGTAAGCATTTGAGCAACTAAAAAAATGTATCTTCTGTCTAACTTCGAACAGGACTGAAGTGGGAATCTCATGGAATCTCATTCTCCAAATCTTCATTTGTACCTGGATGCCAATTAAGTGGTTTGGAAACACATGTGAATCAAAAACCTGGACCATAAGAGATAGTGTGCAAATAAAAAAAACAAAACAAAAAAAACCAACCACACACACACACACACACACACACACACAAAACCAAAAAAAAACAAACAAAAAAACCAAAAAAAAAGTAAAAACCACTGTGACCAGTAACTGCTTCCTTAAAAATCATTTTTAAGAACTACTGCTTCATTAAGTTCAGCTGTCCAGCTGCAACAATGCTCCAGCAAACATGTCATTCATCAAATTTAATAGGCCTGGTGGAAATATTCTCTGGTCACTGGCAGTTAACCAGCTACCTCAAGGCTTCAGCACACGGCTGAGCACTCAACAAAGTGTAGCTACCTTTCATTGCAGTTCCAATTTGCATCAGGCAGGGAACCTGCCAAAATGGTAGGAGGCACCATGAACCCAAGGCCCTGACCCCATCTGGCACTGCTGGCTTGATGGCAATTCTGAAAATTTTTTAGAGCTTTCACCCAAGTTGATCCAAAATTGTCGTCCAAAATTTCTACAAGCTGCGAAATTGAACATAAGGTCATACCTGAGGCATCCCTCTTACCATGCATATTAATCAGTCAGATTTTTTTTTAAGACATCTAGAATCTTGTGAATAGATACCAACAGAGAACCAAATACAGGATATGTTTAGGAAGACATTTTTTACATGCAAAAAGCACACTATCAATATCCTCCTCAAACACAGAAATCAGGTTCCAGCTGTCAAGGCAAAACTTAATAGCAGATTCTGTTAAACACAAAAAAAACCCCAAAAAACCAAAACCAAAAAGAAACCAACAGAACCAAACCTACTTAGCTTCTCAAAAATTGAAAAAAAAGCTATCAAAAGTGAATTTCATCATTCTTAATCATAAGTTGCCCTGATAAAAATACTCATGACCCTCCGTGTTCAATGGCACGATGTGATTTGGCAATAGGTTGACTGTTCCGTGTAGAGCCAAACACTTCATACATCCAGATAATCTTGTATTTAATTTTTCGGCGACTCCTCCATTCGTAATTCTCAGTAGGTACAACTTTGATTTATTTACATACAACTCATAGTTTCAAGATCTTATCTAATAAAAGTAAGGATATCACTACATAATAATTCGTCAAAGCTTTTGCAAGTACAAGCTGTAGCATCTTTCTAAGAAGTGTTTCCATTTGTTCCAAAACTTTCACTTTGATTCCAAGTGGCATTATCACTGTGATGCTTTTATCTAGGATGTATATTGTATTACACTTCTAGAAGTCAAAGGTTAGAGATTGCTGGGAAAACTATGCAACACAAATTCCTGAAGCATACTGGCAGCTCACACCACATCAAGACCAGTCTAAAAATAAGTCGATTTGCTCTGGCCCAGAAAGCAAAGTACCAACACCATCTCTTTGGAACAATCTTCCTTCCACTGTTACCAGACAAGCCAGAATCACTACCTGTCAAAGAAGGAAGCACAAACCACTGCTCTTTTGTATAGCAGTAACTTATGAACTGGAAGGCTTATTTGAAAATAAAATGTCAGTGGTGCCTCTGACATTAGAGTGTCAGCCAGTTTTCATTTCACCACAAAGTCCTCCCTCTCAGCATATGAGGCTGTCAGCAGCATCTATAGGCTACATACAAATCTCACTCTTGAGAGATTACAAAAACCAATCCAACAACAAGAAGATCAGATCATTTCTTTGGCTCTCAAAAAAACACCAAACCAAACCAGACCGAACCCTAAAAAACAGCCAACACCAAACCAAGCCATATTTGTACTAGCATTCCTTTGTATCCATATGAGCTGGAGAAAAATTTCATAACTTTTCTCATCACTGCTTCCACTTCAGCATTTAGAGAAGTCCGAGACACTGGGAGCTGCCAGCCCTGTTAGCATTTTTTTGTAACAGTTTCCATTTCACTGGGAAGTGTGGAACACTGGTATCTCCTGCCCTGCAGCACACATACCTACGACCTTTGTCCAATCCTTACTGATTTAATACCAACTAGCACCTGGGTATGGGGAGGAGAGACCTGCAATCTGGGGGATCAGACAATTCATAAAAGAAGAAAAGTGGTATCTTATAATAGGTACACTGAATGGGAAACAGCTGGCACAGACTCCCATTTCCAGATAACTGTGTGTCCATACAGGGTCCCAAAAGCAGGGAGAGGGACTGCAAGACAGGAAAAGGAACATAGCATTTCCTCCACCCAAACCAGAAAGGGAGATGAGACTGCAGCAGCTGAGGGAAAATCACTGTGCCTGAATGAGACTGGAAACCTAATGGAAATGTCCTTCCCAAGAAAGTCTTCTGAGAGGGAAGAGAGATGGAGATTAATTTTTTTTTTTTCTTTCCTAGAAACTTTGGAGTTAAGAAGAACTTAAGTTGTTCAGTTGGGATGCCAAAGAGGCTGAAGTTCATGCCTTAGGTGCATTTATTCCATTAACAGACAGTTTCATCTCTAAGAGGCAAAAGCTATAGAATGTATATTGACTTTTATTCCCAGGAAGGAGCCACACGACATTGGGATGTTTATGACATTCACAAACAGCTCTGGTGGAAGGCAGTGATAGAGACTCTTCACATGTGCACCCACAGGGAGCAGAGCCCTGAGGTGGAGCCCCCCACCCTCCAACTGGGGCAGCCAAGGGCAGAATTCACCTTTCTGATATCCCTGTGGTTATCGCATCTGTGTGCAAAGCAGAAAAGGTACCACTTGAAACTTCCAGAAGAGCCATTTGAAGACAGCCTGAAGCATATCCCACAGCCCATTTTGATACAATCACCCTTTGAGATGTGGGCCCATCACTGCTACCAGCATCAGTCAGTCCCCTCCTAACCAGGGACCTTTGTGCAGAGCACATGAGATGCTGCCGGGCTGTTCAATGACAACAGGGCAACCCAAGCTCTCAGAGTTTGTTTCACAGCATATCCAGTACATTTCAGCAGGACAGATTGACTAGGGCTGCTTTTCCACAGCCCTCAAAGAATTAAACAAATCAAAGCCCATACTTCCATAGTGCTAATTATATTGTTCTATGTTAAAACAATAAAAATATGCTCCACTTGCTTTTTACATCCTTTCAGTCTTGCTTAACCTTCATTAGCTAAGGAAAGATTAAGTGTTACTAAACTGAGTGACTGCAGTTTGTACGCAAATAAGGAACAAAACCATCTCAACTTGGATGTCTTTTCACCAACAGAGCAAGTGTTGGTGTTTCCTAAAGCATCCTCATTTTTCACATGGCAAATAAAAAAAAAGACAGTCAAGCATCAAAAAAGGTGGACAAAGTAAACTACACTTTTCCTGGCATCTCATGTCAAGGTCCATCTTGTCCAGTGACTCTGTTCACTACAGAGCATTTGAAACCACAACAGATACTCCTATCTAAATAGAGTCTCTCAGCTTTTACCTCTTTGTCTTCATTAGGTCTAAACCAAGGATCCATTTCTTAAAGTCTTTAGATTCTCCTAAGAAAAAAAAAAGGACTGAAAGAGTTAAACAGTTTATTGTGCTTTTACACATTTTAAGAGATCATCTTTCAACAATGGCAGTAAAATCAGCATGTAGTCTTAATTTTCTATGGTTGAACCTTGAACGTGAATCATTATATTACAATGTACTTATTGATTTCAACAGGAAGAGGATTAAGCCCAGAAAATCAGGTTAGGAACCTGAAACTGGACTGAGGAAAATGGAATTTTTCTGGTACTAAAAACCTCTTATGTTATGTAAAATACATTAGAATTTTAAATATGAGATTTGGCCATTTGGAAAATATTCTTAACATGTTGAACTCAGCAGTGATCTGACAAGTCAGTGAACTGAAAATCCAATTAGTAACCAGTGCTTTGAATAAAAAACCCTTATTACTACACATGGTAGATGGTAATATCTGATTTTATGTACTTGCACAAGCATACATATATAAAATGATCTTTTAATGGAATCTTCAACAGGTATAAAGAGAAAACATCTGTGACCACTGAGTGTTATTTATTGGCCACCAGTACCACATTACCATTGCATGCATGTATATGACATAGACACATAGATTATACACAGTGTATATACATTTCAAGTACAACCAGAACATCAAATAATTGAAATTTATTTTTCAGTTTTCCTGTTTTCAGGAATATTTTCAGTTACCTGTTTCTTGGAAGCTTGGCCACAGATGCTGGCACTTACTCCTGGTTCTCCCGCCCACCACCACTTAACTTGTTGGAGAGCAAGTAACATATTTCAGCTGCACATGCATTAATTCTCCATACATTATCACTTGCTAGAGATGGTGGCAGCACCCCACCCCCCAAATAATTTACCCAGAACCCTCCCTTGTAAAAATATTTATTTTGGAAGTTTACAGGTTAAACAAGCAAATAATTTGGATAGAAGTTTTCTGTAATGTACATAATCCTCCCTTAGTTTGCAATGTATGCTACTGAAGTTCTCAGCTGAAAGAGTTAATTGCTTGTCTGTGTAATTAGAAACTATATCTGTCTGTGGAGTCATCTGCCTGGCAGTTTCCAGCACTTACAGTCTTTAGAAAAGAAACATGGAAAGGACCAGCCTGAGTGCAAAGATGGTCACGTTAGCCTGTAAAAATTCACCTAGTTTGCCCAGACACAGTTGTTTCCACGCATCCCAGTTCAGGTAATCCCAGCTCAGCCACACTCCACCATCCTGTACCTCATATGTGCCAGCTGGACCATGAAGAAAACAAACCACCTGAGAGGAAGAAGAAGGAAAGAGGCAGTGTTGGGGCAGGCAGAAACAGAGAAAGCTGGCAGTGACCAGACAGGCTGCTCTGATTATTTAGGGCTTTTTTTGTTACCATCTGTATTTCCACAGCTTTCAGATGACCCACAAAGGAGATTAAATAAAACACAATTAGAAAACATACACATTTTAAATACATGAGCGTTTGATGCCCCAATGTGTCACTTTGCCTTCTCTCTGCTTTTGTAACCTCTGCTGCCAGTAGCAGTCCAGCCACGGGGGCATATAGCACACGATTAGAGCAGACCCACTGCTTGCAGCATGAAAACCGGGAAGTGGCGTGAATGCTGGCACCGGCTGGTGACCTGGCCGTCCCCAGGCACCTTTTATTCAAATGGTTTAGAAGAAATTTTGCTCAAACTCCAAATCCAACAGGTATTTCTCAATTGCTCTGGATAAGGATTTTTCTACACAGAGAACAGCAGTATCTTAAAGAATATGCTATGAAGATCTTCAACTGCTTTGAACTTCAAATGACCTGGTAACAAAGACAAGCTCTGTAAGCAATGAGCAAGACACGTAGTTCAGTGAGTAAGCACACAACTCACTGAAATATCCAGCTTATTACAAATTCTTTAATCAGAATTAGCTGTGCCAGAGAAGAGGGAAATTAATTCGTTAAACTCTAGCAGGAAGACAGGGATGCTGGTAGCACACTGGTGCAATTCACTCCTGTGTTACTTTCTCATTCTTATTTGAAGCAGTTTGGGGCAAACATAAAAGGCTGATAAAAATACTTTGAGCTGTGCAAGGTGATTTGAACTAGAACCTGGAAGTACTTGAAGTGACAAAATTTTCATCAAAGAAAAGGAAAAAAAATGCAGCAAGGATGGGAAATTAAACCAAATGCACAATCACAAGGCATCTCTCTCTATGCCCCCCTCCCCAGCAGTCCCAAGCTACCTGCACACTGGTGCAGTTTGCTATCATCAGTGAATCATAGAAACACAGAGTGGTTTAGGTGAGAAGGCACTTTAAAGATCATCTTGTTCCAACACCCCTGCCATGGAGAGGGGCACCTTTCACTGGACCAGGTTGCCCAGAGACCCCTCCAGCCTGGCCTTGAAGACATCCACAACTTCCCTGGGCAACCTCTTCCAGTGCCTCACCACCCCCACAGTAAAGAATTTCTTTCTAATATCTAAACTTACTCTCTTTCAGTTTGAAGCCATTCACCCTTGTCCTGTCACCACATGCCCTTGTAAACTGTCTCTCTCAGTATTTCTTGTAGGTTCCCTTCAGGTACTGGAAGGCTGCAATTAGGTCACCCCGAAGCCTTCTCTTCTCCAGGCTGAACAATCCCAATTCTCTCAGCCTTTCCTCATTAGAGAGGTGCTCCATCCCTCTAATTATCTTGGTGGCCTCCCCTGGACTCACTCCAACAGGTTGATGTCCTTCCTATGCTGGGGACCCCAGAGCTGGATGCAGCACTCCAGGTGGGGTCTCACCAGAGCAGAGTAGAGGGGCAGAATCCCTTCCCTTGACTTGCTGGTCACAGTGATTTTGATGCAGCCCAGGATATGGTGGGGTTTCTGGGCTGTGAGCTCACATTACCAGCTCATGTCAAACCCTTCATTCACCAGCACCCCCAAGCCCTTCTCAGTAGGGCTGCTCTCGATCTGTTCAGCCTGGACTGATACCTGGGTGTCGCCCTGACCCCTGTGCCCTGACCTTGCACTCGGTCTTGTTAAACTGCATGAAATTCCCATGTGTCCACTTCTTGAGCTCATGCAGGTCCCTCTGGATGGCATCCTGTCCTTCATGTGTGTCAACAGTACCACCCAGCTTAGTTTCATCTGCTAATTTTGCTGCGGGTGCTTTGATCTGCCCTCTGTGAGTCAGAGGCTCTTGGTTCCTGCCACGACTTGGGTCCAGCTAACTGGCTCTCTACCAGCTCTCACAGAGGTAGAAAAAAAATGTTCAATTCCACCCAAGAAGTGCTTTGACAAATCAAAGGAAATAGATCTATGGGGTACATACTGCTTTAAAAGACACACCATGGAGGGTGGTGCAAGCCCAGAGAAAGCGATATTACCAGATTACTGCAAGTCACAAGACAAAAGGAAAATGTCTTGTTAAGCTGCAAAACTTGCCGTGTAAAAGAGCAGATGGCACAGATGACATGAAGTTGTTTAGGGTAAATTGCAGTCTAAGGTAAATCTGGACAAATACTTCCATTCTGGTTTTAATAATTCCATTTCTGATGGAGTTAATTGCATGGTCACTTGGGAATAAGCTCTTTGCACTAAATACAAAGGTTAAAAATTGCTATATGGAAATAAGCAAACACGTTCACCAAGTAACTTTCCAAGCCTTTTCAAAGTTAAATTAACGACAAAAACAACAAAACCACAATTTTCTTTGGATTTTGGCTCTCTAAGCTGAATGTGACATGTCTCCAAAGCTCTAAGACACCATATCTCCCTTGGGAGCAGACACAGGGCAGTGCTGGAAGAACATCAGAGAAGGCAAGAGCCATGAGCACCCCAGCACCTCTGTGCTAGCTCCAGCATAGCCAGAACAGTGCAGGGTGTGGATCAGGAATGTTGATACCGGCTTAGGACACCTATTGTCAAAATGAAGCTTGGTGTAGAGAGCAGAATATTCGAGCTCCACAAAGTATGCACAGGTTACACCCAGGGAACCTCGTCTTTCACCACAACCAGCGGCATGGCTTCCACTCAAGGTAAAAGGCAGCAATAATGGAGTTTGCCACCAATTACTCAGTCATGCATGAAGTGGAGCATCTGAAAAACGTTGCTGCTTTCTGGAAAGATACTGCTCTTTTTTGGTATAGCTGTATAAGCATCAAACTATTTTGCTTTAAAAGCCATGGTAAATTTATGAATGAAACTGTGCAAGAGGGATTTAATGAGAGATCCATAGCAAGTGTTCAGTGGTCTGGATGTTGCCTGCCACCAGGGTAGCATGAAATCATTTGATAATTAGACCACGGCTATGCAGGATTAGCATACCTTAAAAATATAGGGCTGCATTATTTTTATTTATATAACAGATGGATATTTAAAAAGGTTGTGCATTTTTTAATCAATGCAACGTCACGCCAGTGTTGACAGAAGATTTGGAAGTGCTACAATATGGCCAAATCTAAAGCTAAAAATGCTACTTTCCCTCCCCCCTGTGCTCTGGTCATGGAGCTGAGAAACAAATGTGCAATAGTGCTGTGAATTTCCTTCCAGAGATCAGTTTAAGTACAGTACTTATAGGGCACTAGGTTATATTTTCTTTCATTTCTTGTCCATTATAAGTAATTACAAGACTCCCATTATTAGAGCTATCTGAAGACCCTACACTTCTCCTCTAGCCCCACAAGAAAGAAGAAGATAGCACAGTAATTACTATTAAAAATATTAGAAAAATAATTCATTTTAAAATTTTTTTAAAACAATTTAAAAAAAAAATTTTTAAGCAGAGCAGTATTTGCAATTTTTTTACCACTAAATACAGGCTTGCAGAATATTTCTTATTTAAAAAAAAAGAAAGTATGTACAAGTTCCTAGTACTGTAACAACACAGAAATCCTTGCATTAACTGTGGCCTACATCTCTTTATTTTGGTGGACAGACCAAAGTTTCATGGCCAAGCTGCAACGTAGAATGAACTTTGTGGTCCTGTGCAGCAGCTACATCTCCCTCACTGCCTACAGACAAGTCCCAAACTGCAGCCCTGAGAAAGCATGGACAACACATCCCGAACTGAAATAATTTACAGAGCCAGCACGTTTCATCAAACATCCCACGGGCATTTGCTAGGGAAAACAGCAGCAGCCTTCAGCCCCTGCAGCATCAGCTTGCTCTGACCTCACCGAGGCATCACAGGCAGGGGGGCGCTGGATACATGTGGAAATCCTGTACTAATACTACACCAAGGGCTGCACCCAAGCCCGTTGCCATCAGTGTAACCACAGAATATGTTGGTTTTCACTCATTACCCAGGGAGGGGCTCTTTACCCCTCCCCCTCTACAGCCAAAATTCACAATAGGCCCCCTCAGGTATTGAGTCCCACTTTCCTCTTAGACGTTTATTTTAGGATAGCATGAATCACTCTTCGGATGTACATACCTTTCTTTTATGATGGATGTTCCTCTGTGTAACAACTTCAGGAGAACTGGGCTTGGCAATCCAATTTGAAGAGAAAAATTTCTAAATGTTTTCATTAAAAAATCTCATCCCACACCTCCTTTCTACGCCTTTTCCAGAGCAGAAATGAAAAGGATGAGAGTCAGGATCTGAAATACTGGCATTTCAACAGAATATTTGAAAATAAGGAGGTTTCCAGAAAAACATTTGTAATATTTTAGGGATTTTAACCAAAAGTGGAGTTTTTTTCCTATTCAAAGTTGTCCCAAGTAGATACAATAGGCATTTATTTATATTTTAAGCCAGCCCTTTTGTCAGGCCTTCTTCTAGAAAGTTTTCATACTTGGAATTCCAGGAAAACATGTAAGCAGGAGTGCAATGTGAACTTGTCCTCCTTTTTCCACAGGGCTGGTCCTGCCCTACGTGAAACTACTGTAATACCGGCAGACTGGTAGTGGAAATATGCTTTTAAGTGACTGCTATTTTTACCAATAGCACAGGAAAAGGCCAAGGGGGTGTCCAGCTGTAGAGCCTGAAACAAGTAGCGGTGAGGGGAAGCTGTTTACCAAACAGCATCAACATTGCAACTGCAAAATCTGCTTCCAGCGCGCTCTTGGTGCCTGCAGACAACGTGGCCCTAAAAAGGTTGTGGTGAACCCGTGCAAACAATTAATGGTACCGATAGCCAGGGCCCATTCCCCTCCTGTGAACTGAAACCCACCTAACTGTGAAGCTGTGTGTTTCCTCACAGCATCCAACGGGCCTGCGAAATCAGTTGCCACCCAAGATAATTGAAAGGTATTTTTATGATTCATAAGACATGGGAGATTTTGCTCTTACAGTGTTGGGCAGCCCGTCGGTATGTATGCCTAAAAATGAAGTTTCACAATGTAAAACTCTAAATCACTTTTTTTTATTCCAAAAACACTAATTTAAAATTTCCCCCTTCTTGCAGTTTCCTCAGGAACAAGAGGTCAGGAACAGAATGCTGGGCTATACCAGCTATCATTCTCATACAGAACCCTGACCTTTGTGTGCTACACACTGCTTACAGCAACATTTAATAAGAACACTTAACTTGAGTGGTTAATTTGCATACAGCTAACTTCTGCCTCTCACTGAAATAGCTTTGCTTGGGCAAAGTGGTGGTGGTGGGGAGGAAAATAATATAGGGCTGTCTTCTCCTGCTAGGAAATGAGGAGCACGTTACTAGTGATGCTCCTGTCCTAGAGTCAAAGGACACCACCCTGCACAGAGCCAGGTTAGAGATCAAGCCTGTTGGGCAGTTGCATGCCCTCTTCTCAGAAGGTCCTTTTCTGCCTTTTCCCTATTTAGTAAAATAAATGTGAAGTTCAATAAGGAATATGGCCCAGAAAAGATAGCTGAGGGATTAAGCACAGAGATCAAGAACAGGCATGGTCTTGGCATTAGGCATAACTCCAGCTAGTGTCATATATTTCATGCTTAAGATTGGACTTCTGAATTTTTAATGAAAAAGAAATGTTATTAAAGTGCTCTGCTATATTTTTTCCCGGTAAGTGACTACACAAGGCACACATTAGACAAATCTCACATATTCAATTCATTAAATAATATCACTCCTGAGAAAAAACAAACACCAAATCTGATGTCTTTTCAGGTAGAGTAACTGAGGTCAGAATCTGCCCCTGGGCAATCATATAGAAAACAGTCAGGAAAGGCCTGTGTATTGAAAAACCTCTCTGCTGCTTTAAACTCAACTCCAGACAATATAAAGGGCTAAAACACAAAGATATTTCATATATGGGTTTCATAATTTTCTGAAGAATCGCATTACCTTAAAGATCTTGGAAGCCAAAAGCTTAGAAACTTGAAAGACTCAAGCCAATATCTACATAATAAAATGTCTATAAACCAGAAATATTCACTCACCTTACCAGCTAATGTAGCACACTGTCATGGAAATAAACACATCCCATCTTTGCAAATTCAGTTGTACTTTTCCATCTTCAAGATTTGGCTGATGACAATGCCTGTCTTCAGCTCTACAGATACAGGGATAGTTTTATAGCTGTCACACAAAGTAAGTTTAGGACACACAGGAAAAACCATACAAGACAAATTACATTCCATTCAGCTTTACGCAAATCATATATTACCATTAACCACCTCATTTGAAGTGCCCAGATAAGACATGCCATAATCACTATCAGAGTAGCTGCCTTTTGAGCCTGTTGAGATATTTTTAACCGTTAAAGGTGAATTTAATTCCAGCTAACTCTAATAACCCAAAAGCAAGGTGCCTAACCACATCTCGCCATCCAAGTTCTCTCCACATCTTTTGTGAAAACAAAAGATGATACATCTGGAGGATGATTCACCACATCGATCTTAGACATTTATTTTAGGATGGCATGAATCACTCTTTGGATGTACATACCTTTCTTTTATGATGGATGAAGCCTGGACACCTGAGCTAATTCAGTTATCGATGTTTTAAACAGCTAATGTGAGCTGGCATAGTCAAAGCCTTGGTCAAAAGTCCATACAGAAAGCAGACCTGATGGCAATTTGTCAGGTAGTATTTCTAAAGAGGTTAGATGTCTTCATCACACTAAGAGGGGATTTTTCAAAAAAAATCACCATCTGCATAGCAGCTGTTACCTCATTTTAATTATTCATAGCTGCTTGCACCAGGGAAGAGAGATGATGGTGTGGGCAGAGATAAGAGCGAGGGCAAAATTTTTTGAATTATTTTAATCTGAGTTCATGGACTGCACACTTGAGAGCTGTCTGAGGGGGTGTAAGTTATTTAACTTATGACTAATAGTTCTCATTAAACTGCAGCCATATGACTAATAGTTCTCATTAAATCTGCCAATATTTCAGATTAATTTACAAACCACCAGGCAGCGCTACCACTAATTAGAGGAAACATTACTCGGGAGACTGTTATCCTGAATCTAGATCATGTACTAATAAGCCAGACAGTGAGCATTTAGATAGCACAATTGAAATCATTACATTTCTTTTTAAAGGCCATTCTTAAGGGCCAATACACATAATACTCAAGACTTCAGCTGCCAAACTGCTTATATTTTCCCATGAATCGAGGCTGGGTAAGCTTGCTTGAGGTAACGCAAATAAAGTATTTTTTAAAGGAGATGACAGTGAGAAATCAGCACCATAACAAAAAAGCAATGTTTTCATATTCATATACTAAACATTTTATTCAAAGATGGGAAAAAACCCTCAGCATTAGAAAGGTCTTAAATCCTAGACTTAACAAGACACAAGCCTGTGATGTTTCTACATTGACGTTAGGAATCACTTTCGGGGGGAAACTCCATGTATGCAAACGTGTGGAGAACATGGCCCTTGGGGTGGAGTAAAGTTCTGAGACTTGCAAAGAAATGTAAGAGGCCTCAGTTGCAAGAAAAAAAAATGACAGTAAAAAGAATATAAACTTGTTTTAGGATTCAGTCACTGTTAACAGTCCCAGTATCTCCAGCATGGAAGGGCCAGGCAAAACCCACATTGAGGTCCCTTTGGTTTCCAAAGATGTTGAAGTACAAATAAGGCACAATCTTTTTCCAGATGAGCTGCTTTCTGCAAATACAGGGCAAGGTAAACACACAATAAGGGCCTGGATGGCTTTGAACAACCACAGATAGGCTAAAGACATGTGAAGGAATTTAACACAGAGGCAGGGATAAAAGTACCTTCCCCTGTCAAGCCATAGGCAGTTCGAATCTTTCCCCATGTTTCTCTCAGCATAAGCCTAAAGTTTACAAAGTCAGAAGTAGGGACTTGACATGGTGCTTGTTATTTTACTCCTGAAGTAGAAGCAGCAGCAGTGTTTGCTTACGGTTACCAAATACAGCACAGTCTGCTTTCTACTCTTGCTACCAGTACTAACTTTGCTCTTCAACCAGGAGTTGAAAGTTTCCATGGCAAATGGTTTTCAGAGTTACTGCCTTGAGCTGCTGGAAACAATGAGCTCTTTGGTCAAGTGGCAAGAGGAGGGACCATACTGCAGCTGAGGGAAGCATGGTGGTTGGCCTAATTCCTGCTCTAATTCTGTCCTTCGTGGGGGCTGGCACTTCACAGCAAATACTGTCTTAGTTGAGCGTAAAAAAACCAGCTCTTTTTACTAATTCGTATCCTCTAGGATGGCATCTGCCAGCTGGTGAACTAAGGGAGGCTGAACTTCACCTTTGCAAATGCCAAAGCTTGAATTTTAGGCACTTGGGTTCAAGGGTTTATCTCTGTTCAATGTCTTGTAAACGGCACTTTTTTTTTTTCTGGTTTTCCAAAGGATGCACTCCTCCCAAATCCTGTCCTTTCCTGCTATGTAGGAGATGACTTTGACAAGGAACACCTCCTGTGGAGGGGGTAGGGACTGCACCTACAAGTTAGATCTTAAGACTTACTTGGCCCTAAGTACTGAAGAGTGATCATTGCTGCATGACTATATTATAACAAAATGCCCACTCAAAACACTGTCTACTGATTGCAGCCAATCCTGCAAGAAAAAAAATGTGGAAAGGGAATGTGCAGAAATTTATATTCTTCCCAGCCCTCCACCTCCCCCACCTTTTTTCCAGGACAGCCTGACAATGTCATATATGCATTGTTACACTTGCATGAGCAAGAGTTTTCCAATTTTTTTTTTGGAATAAAATGACATAATTGAATTTTGCTCTCCTGAGGATGAAAGTGGTGATGGAATCAGAAAAATATATAGATTTTCAAACCCCCCTATGCAGTTCTTCATCCTGCTGTAGTACTACATCCTTCCTGCTGTAGTATTAGATCATTAATATTAGTGATAGCAGCAAACCCTAAAACTACTTACATGCACTGCTAAAAAAAAAAAATGAGTAAACATTGTATGTTGCAACACATGACAGTAAACTGCTTGAACAATTAACAAAATAAGACTTCCTGTTGTTTATTAGATATTGTAAGAATGAAATGTACAGTATACAAAATTAATATCAAAAATGTTCCCATGATTGATTTTAACAACACATTTTTCTTTGGATTAACTGCAGACAAGCAGCTTTTAAAGACATTATGCTGAGATCTATTTTCTACTATTGGCTCTCAAGTGTGTCACTGCATGCTATCTACAGTTTTAATCTACAGAATGAAAGTTACTGAATCTTTGCTGAATCTCAGTGGCATTTGTTGAAAAAGAACAGAACAATAACATCAGTTTAGAGGAGAAAAACAATGTTAAAATTTAAATTCATAAGCAAAATTGCTTTTGGAATTTCAAACCTTACACTTGTACATTTTCAGTTTCAAGCACTTGCCATAAGAAGTTACATTTTGAACTTTGTTTTTCTTTGAGACAGATACATCAGATACATAATCCTAATTTTCTTTTTCCTAACAAACTTTCACATCTTTAAAGTTAGTGTTAAACAGTGTTCATTCTCCTAAAGAAACAATTTAAGTATGGTTCATTTCACAAGCTGAAAGTTTTCATTTAAGGTATATCTATACAAAGGAATGTAAAAGGGTTTTCATTTTTTAAATCTGTGCATTTTCAGTTTATGTCATATTGTTAGCAGAAAGATAGAGTAACCTAAAATCAGCCAATCTGCTCCATAAAATATATGCTTGCCATAATGGTTTTCACTACAATATAAAATACACTAGAAAAAACTGAAATTATTACCAGGGAATAATACATAGTTATCAGTATTGATAATGTTTCCCAGATTAAAAAAAAAAAAAATCTTTACATGAGTTTCTTATACATACTCTACTTAGCAACAGGAATATGATTTAAACTGAAAATTTTTCTCATTTTGTCCAAACAATTTTTCTTAATAGACTCTGAATGTATTTGCACAATTGCAATGCATTCAAAATAGTGACCTACTACCAGGTGAGGCTGGTCAATGATTTAAAACAGGAATGGATGCTTGACAAAGAGTGGGCCAGCCTTCCAGAACAAAACAGATGGCATTCTTTCTCTTGAGGTGTCACTAATGTAAATCACCTTTTAAGTTGGCACATATCACAAGAACCCTTAAAACAATCCCTGTGAATGAAATCACAATACAAATGATGCAAAGCCATTTTTTCAGAAATTCAGGAGAGTCCAAAAGTATTTGTGCTCTCTTTTGCATTAAACTGGTGAAATTCAGGGGATTGGCTATTTTATTTTTAGGAGATAAACTATTAAAATCATCTTATTCTGGAAACAGCTGGGCTTGCTGTTTTCTTCCCTTTTATGCCTTTTTTTTAAGACCATTGGCAAGAACAATCTGTGGGCTCCTGGATTGAATAGCTGACCCAGGTTGAGTTACTGGTGCAGTACAATTGCACAGTCCGTCTCTGCAACCCGAGCTCCCTGCAGCATTTGCAGAACCTTGCGTACGTGTTGATGTTGTAGTTGTAAATGCTTGCAGAAGGGCACTTCCCATCACATGAAACAATGTTCACCTGGTAAGAAACATGATGAATAATTACCAAACTGAAGCAGCTAGTCAGGAGTTCTCAAGGAAGTCCAAAAACATTAGGTACCCAAATCCAACGGCAAAGAAACGAAAAATCTGGAGGTGTTTCCTCTAGCCTCTTATGAAATCCCACTACATCTGAAAATAAGCTCTGAAGTACATTGCCCAGATAGGTCTCGTTTTGTATCTTACTGATATCAATGATGACTTTTCTGTCCATTTCAGTAACAGGTTTTGGCTATTAACAGACACAAAGAAACAATTCTGGTTTTGAATTTTAAAGTATTCATAACAACCTTGGCTTGAACATAGCACCAAATGTTCTGCCCCCAACTCCCTGCAGTATTCATTTCAGTGATACACTGATGTAGTGTTGCTGTACTGGTATCAGCAAGGAGGAATAAAAGAACCAATCCTTTGGAAAGCCAAGAGGAATTACTACTAATGATACTGAATCTGTAACATAGACCGTAAGAGAAATAGTCATAGAAACTGAGTAATTTTTTTCAAATTTAATAGTTAAGATTCGTGTTTTGTACAATGAGACACTGAGACTAAATTTTCTGGCTGCTCCACAGCTTACTCTACAAAATGTACTCTCAGAGTCATTTTAGAGGTTACAGCTGTTTCCCTGCTCTCTTTTATTACAGCTTTTCCAGGCGCTCTTACACATCTCACATGAGACGTCTGTCTGCACCCTTGTGCAGCTCACAGTCTTACTGCCCAGCAGGACATTGCTGGTGTCCTTCACCAGTAAATCCTTCGATAGTGCCTCATTCTTCCTTCACATTTTACAGTAGGTTCATGCTGCTGTCTAAAAAAAGCTTTCAGAACCCAAGATTCCTTTCTTCATGAAGTTGGCATTTTAATACTTTCCCCGTGCAGATGGAAAATTACACACATCTGTAGCCGTTTTAACTGTAGAACATCAGTGGCAAGATTCAGTCATATTGAAGTTAATTTGCATATAATAATTGCATTATAGGGTGAAATGAGACTTTGGATTTGCCCTAAATCAACATGCACCTAAATGCATATAATAGCAGAAGGAACAGCCTCCTTTTTACTATTTGAGAAGGTGATTGCTCAGAATGGAGGGAAACATTAAAACAGCTCTATGAAACACAGAAATCTCTGTGTCTGTGACAGAGATGAAGACAATAGCCTTGTGGAATTTGGGTTCCTTTTCTTCCTTCATTTTTTTTCTCATATTTTTTCCCTTCTATTAAAAGAAATTGTGATAGTTATCTACTTACTGGTGTGTTGCTCCTGCAGTCGTTCTTGCGGATAGTCATCCTAACAGTCACCTTCTTACAGAATTTTCCATCTTCCTTACCTGCAAAATGGTCATAGATCAAAAAATATCAGCTCAAAATTCCAAACATTTCACAGATAAGAACATTACTTAACAGTTTAATGGGTCAAGAGACACAAAGAAGAAAAATATCCATTAGCTATACATTGAATCACTTTTAAAACTATTCTATTTCATGCATTAAAGTATCCATCTCCTTATATATTTAATAACAAGTATGAGAAGTTTATTCTTCATTCAAAATTTTTTTCAGAGTAAGTCCACTTTGTTCAAATAATTTTGCAAAACTGACCAACCACTCCTGTGAGAAGACTTGTTAATAAGGCATAAAGTGCATTTTCTATGAAATAACTGCAACAAACTTTAATAGCAGTAATTGCATTCCAATGGTATAAACAAAGTTTAAAATTAATATGCAACAGCAGAATCTGATGAAGAACAGGGTTTTAGGGGGCTTTACATTTGTTTGTATCATGTTTTTATTAAATAAAAGAACACCAGTGAACAAATGAAAATTTTTATTTCCATTTTCATTAACATTATTTCCACAATTTTTCTCATAGAAGTATTTAGAAAGTACATGAATAAAACAAAAAAGATAACAAGAAATCATGGATTTATATAAGGAGTTATTCTTCATTGAAGAAGGAAATCCTGAACATTTGAAGAAAAACAAAGATGTCCAGTATAAAGTTGAGTGGTAAGAGATCAGGAAGCACAGTATTTTCTTAGGATGATCCTCTCTATGCTGGAGAAACCACATCATACTTCAGATCTGTAAGAGAAATGAACAGCTAATTTTAATATAACAGCTTCCACTGTTTCACACCAGATTTTATGCATCTTGATGCAGTCCCCCATGACTCTCCACTACAAAGATGCATTTTCCTTCAGCCAAGAAACACAAAGGTGTTGACAAAAGGTGAATGCTGTTAGCTCCAGAAAAGCAAGGGCACTAAAGGATTCATCAGTTTGACCAATACCCAATGCTGAACTGGGACACAGTTTTATCACACCTTTATGAGCAATGTCGAGTTCCCTCTGGACTCTATTCACTGTCAAACCAGTAATATCGCTTCTCAAAGAGAAACCATTTTTTGTTCTTTTTTTTTTTTTTTTGGTTGGTTGGTGGTTTTGTTGCCCTTTTTTCTTTTGTTGCCTTTTTTTGAAGTATCTGAGCCTGTTACTGTTTCTAGACACAAGTTTTCTAGAATATGGAAGAAACAACATCAATAAATCTTCTTGGAAACAATTAAAAACCTACAAACAAACAGCTGGCTACTGCTTGGCTGCTGTTGAATTATAGCTGCTTAATGAAAAAGTAAATTGAGAAACAAAGAAAAAACAAATTGTTCTTGAAAATAAAAAACTCACCGTTTTTCACAGTTCTTTTCACGGTTCTTTCTTCTTTTACATTATACATGGTATGTACGGTGGAGAATTCAGTGCAGCTGTGACTATGACTTCACCCAGGCTACAGTGAAAGTACATCATATCCCATAAAAAATAAATATATAGCGTATTTCCATGCATGTACATTAGTGTCCAGTGGTTTTTTATGAGCTTTACAACACAATATACTTTTCCATGAACAACCTTACAAAACACGTGAGCGTTTTATACATGTCATATTACACAGATTCTTTTTCACTGTCCGTATGGTTGAAAATCCTTGCTTGGTTTTTGGGTTGACTCACAGCACTGTTGTCACTTACAATGACACCAGTATGAAAGAGAAATATAGATTTCAGTCTAGTAGTCCTAGAATCAGAATTTAATGTAGGATGTGTCACTCAGTGAATGTACAAAATTAGAGTCAACGTAATTTCTCTGAAATATAGACTTGTTCTCACAAAATAAATGCCAAAACAAATGCATTCATAATACGTTACAATTCAAAGAATTAACATGCTCTATGAAAAAGGACAAACCTAATCTCCAATTTTCATGGAGTAAACACTGGATTGCTATTTTCAGTATACTGTCCTAACTATGGATGGGAAAGAAATTATTTCCTTCTACTGTATATGGCAAAAAAGCAGAACCGTATGATACATCATTTACAAAAATGCTGCTTACACAGTAAAGCTTTAACAAGCAAAGCCATTATTCTCTATGTTCTACAGCACTGTAAACATGATGGAATTAGTTTACTTTTTCAAACACAGCAATTTTACACATGCAGCAAGCTAAAGACTATGCAAATGCTTACTACCAACAGTACATTGTTGGCTAACAACAATGCACTGCCCACACAGTGCAAAACGAAAAACAAACCAAAACCAAAATGTGAGCCACTCTGAACCACAAGCAGTTAAACTACACTGCAGCTTTTGGCATTACTGGGTAACATGAGGTCTGATGATCCTAGCAGGGAGTACATTGTTGGAAATCAACAATGATGCTGTCTGGGTTGGTCCTACTTATTTGAGGAAAAGGTACCTGTGTGACAGCCAGCATAGGCCGTAGGAGTGACTGGGCTAACAGGGAATGGGAGGAACACTGACACTGAAGAACCTGGTGAGAATATTACACATTGAACGTGTTAGAGAGGATTCCCTATAGTATGAAAACATTTGGGAATTACGAGATTTTCATATATTTGAAAACAGAGTTCAACTTCAAAATGTCTGTATATTGCAGGATCACGGAACGGCTGCGGTTGGAAGAGACATCTGGCTCCTCCTTGCTTAAGCAGGGTTCATGGTGCCAAGCAGCTCAGGACCATGTCCAGGCATTATTTGCATTGCTAAGCCTCATGTGACAACTAGAAAGAATCTGCTCTACATTGGTATAACTTAGCCAGTCTGCTATCCTGAATTTAATGTGCCCGTTGGGGCTATAACAAAGAAATGGTATAGTTTCCTCTCAGCAGCATTTGTAAAACCTCTCCAGGTTTTGATGGAACTCCTGGGTCTTAATTTTCAAATACTAATAAAAAATGAAAACAAAAAATCACAACTTTTTCTAATGGTAAGGTACTTCAGAAGAAAACAAAAAAAACGATAATCCTTCTCATAAAATGTCTGACACAATTACAACTGACAGCTCTCATGATAGTAGATTTGTTTGGAGTCAGAATGAACTTACATGATTCATAGAATTACTGTGTTGTCTACCAGCAGGTGGGAAATCAAAACTCTAGGAATCTACCTGTAAATGCATCTCAAAAGTCACTGGGTTTTTCAAGGGTTTAATTTTAATTTGTTATGCATGCCACAGATTAATAACTTTTGTCACAGATTAATAACTTTTGTCTTTAATAATAAAAGAGGTGATTATGATCTTTCTCTAAGCATAATAGCAAGATCTGCTGCCCTGCTGAAAAGTAGCTTGATGTATGTTTAACTGTCTTACTGAATCTTTCAGAAGTGGCTTATTTGCCTGCCAGGGCATTGAAGGTTAATGTCAGATAATCAAAAACTGATGTCAGAAAATGGAGAATCAGCCACAGAACTACGACAAGTGCTTGAAACACAGGTCCACCAGAGTGGAAAAAACATGGAGATATTACCATTCCCTTACAGTGGGAGCAGAAAAAACTCCCCAGATAAATCTTACACAGTTTCAAATAGTTTTTAGTACCAAATGTAATACAGATGATCACACCAAAAGGTGTTGGCAACATATATCCAGATCTGGTAGTCATGACTGTGCAAGTTCTATCCCACCCAGCAAGAATTACCTGCACTTTTCTCCATCTTTCTCTCACACTCTCGGGTCACTATTTCAACCACTTATGCAAATTGAGTCAGAAATTTGCATGTTTTTAAAGATAGGATGATACTGCCTAGTATAAAAATCTCCTTTTCAATTGCTTTTAACAGTGTCCACTTCAAGTATTTGAGTTGAAATTCATCTGGTGAGGTGTCTCCCTCAGGCTAAGGTCTTCATGAAATCAGCCAAAATGTTTCAGCTATGTACCACTGTGCTAAAAAAATAAAATATACTTAGCTCTTGATTTCTATTAAGAAACAGTATATTTAGAACCTATTCATTAGAGAATTTTTATTCTGTTTTGTTTTTTTTTCCCTAGAGAATTTTCATTAGCTCTCACAGATACCCAAACCATATGTTAGTAATCAAGTAAGGGGGATTTTTTTTAATTGTAAAATGTTTTAAAAGGTACTGCCTGAAGGTTTCGATCTACTAACTTCTATATTACAATCTGTTTGTTATTTACAAAATTAACTTATAAACTACTTAGATCAATCTTCATTTTTACCAGATATGAAGATATTAATGTAGATGTAGCATGGTTTAACTTGCCTCCTAAAACACGGTACCTTTTATTATACTAAATGCAGTAACTAATATTCTGAGGACTTTTACACGAGAACTGCAAAATAAAGGGTAGGAATTTTCGTGACTTGACCAGCCAGAATCACAGCCAGCGGAATAATAGCATCAACATTCAAGTATTTTCTTTTGATTTAACTCCACTACTTTCAGTGTTATTCACATGAGTAGAACCGGGAAAAGCACGGCCTTTGAGATCAGTGAATCAAGCTTTTACACAGGAAAGAATCCACCTTATTTCTAACATAACAAATCAGAGACACTGGTGAGACAGGAAGTATCATTAATCACTTACATGTTTTGCAGCATCCTTCTAAGAATGGCACAACGTAGCCTCCAACCTGACCAAGAGAGAAATAAAGGGGAAAAAAGCCTTGATTTTTCCAAACATTCATTCCCATATATCTCCACTATTGGAAATATCTTCCAGATAAAGCTCTACATCATTATTCGGGCAAACGCAGCATTCTGGTGAATGGATGAAGGTATGGTTGTGCATGATCTAACTTTACTGTTTTAGCACAGGTGGCTTTCACCAAATGGCACTATAAATCCATAGCTATCAAAATAGCTCCCACATTTGGAAAGGGAATGACAGTGTTAAGTCTGACTCCATCATGTGTTATTAGAGTAAAACCCTGACTTCTTGTAGAGGCTATACTGACAGTCACAAAAACATCAATCTGACTTCAGAGCAGGAAGAAATCTCGTCTGAATGGGAAGCCACTCCTCACTCCCTGCAGTGGAGATTCATGTCTTAATGCTGTAGCATTAAGCACTCCCCAGAATACTGTGGGAATAGCCATATTAAAAGCTTTCTCAGGATTACATTGAAGGAGAGTTCAATTTCTGATGTCCACCTCAGTATCTAAAGCCATGCTAATCTCTCTCTCCACCTTAACTTTTTAGTTTGCCTAGAACAGCAAAAAGCCTTTCACCAGCTATGTAACAGACTCTCTGCAGAACCAACCCACTGTTATCTGCAAGGAAGAACTACAGCCCCCCAGTTCCTTCAGGACTCTTCTCTGCTTCTGTGACATCATTCATCAAGGAAAGTATCTTCCCATCCACATGTAAATGTAGAGAGTGAGATCACTCCCTGCCTACATTTCCTGGCACTTCGTCTAATCTCATTTTGCAAATTCAAATAGAACTTTTCTTCTTGCTCCAAAACTAGTCCATGAAACTTCATGTGTCACTACATAAAAGTTGTTTCTGATATTCAGACAGTCTTTCCCTTTCTTCTATGTTTTTGACCATTGTGCCGAATCAAATCAGTTTGATACTGATCAGGTTTCATACACAGAAAACTGGTTAGAAAGGACAAGTCCACCCCAGAAAAGCATCCAAGTTCACACAGCTGTATGAAGACTAGTTTGATATTACAAGCCTCTATTAAAAAAAAATAAAATAAATGAATTCTGAGAAGATGTGACTCCAGCTGTGTAACTGGGCAGCCTGGTGGCACATTATATGTTTATGGTTATAACTTTTTACCTATAAATGGCCGGACAAAAATTCAGGCATTGCAGGAATATATAATTTCTCCTTTCTTGAGGTAAAAACACTTTTTGTCAGTGTTAATCTTTTCGCACCAACATAAAACAAATCTGGAATGCAAACAATGTATTGTACACTGACCTTCACACATTCAGTTTCATTAAAAGGTGGGCAGCCGACTGCAGAGGAAACCAGAACTGGTCCTATTGCTGTGTTAGTGCATTCATATCTGATGCAGTTTGAAATCCAAACAGCACCAGGCTGTCAAAAATTGTAAAACAGAAATTTTACTCGGCAACTCAGCAAAAACACTATTGCAAGTATGCATGAAACAGTTCCATTGAATGTGATCTTGCATGAATCAACAGTAATACTTACAACAAAATGCAATTCAGATGCATGTTAAAGTTCTGTTTAAGTATCAAATTTGGAATTCCACCAAATATATAATGTTAAGCAGGTTCTAGAATAGTCAAGTTCATGTTAATTCTCTGACATATATATAAAAATACCTTATACTTTTATTGACAGATGTATGGTTGACTCTCCAAGAAATTAATGTGTACATGCAAAACTACTCCTAGTATTTGGCCAAATAAAGCTCTTTTTTGTAAATTTTATATGGCAACCTGCATGAAGTATTTAATATTTTTTTTTAATTCTAAATATTTTGAGGGAATAAAACATGTATAAACTCACCTTAAAATTGGAAACTGTGCCATTGCTGAAAGTGTGGAGACAGGACAAGTTCTTGCAGCTACCACAGCAAGTTGTTAAATCTTTTGGAGGCTGATAGACTTGGTTCTGCCAAAATCAAATAGATTACTCCTTGTATGAGACTAACTCGCAGTTCAACATTTTATTACTGTAACAGGTATATTTTTTTTTTAGGTATCTGATTTTAGGGATATTTTTAAAATAACTTTCAAAACTCCATAGCTTACATTCATACACACTGTACATTCCTGAGGCTTTCATGCACTACCTTTGTTCTTAGCTGAAGTAAATGGGGAGAAGTTCCAGTTCTGAGAGAATGAACTGGTCTTTCTACCATTTTTCAAATGTGACAGCTTACCTTAAGAACCACTGAAATTTTGACTTTTTACACATCAGGCATCAAGGAAGTATAGAATTAGAAAAAATAATCGATATAATATTCCTATGGTAATGTACCATATTTTGTAAAAAGACAATGTAACATTTACTTATTTTATAAAGCTGTTTTCACAACTTTTAGAATTCTTCTTCTACTTATAATGCTCTCTTCTCGATTCTTATGGAGCTAATATCTGCCAGGAATTTGTACCAGTTGGTTCATAATGCAGCTGAAGTTCTGCAGGGTGCAAGGAGGCAGTATGCTATTAACCCAAGGAGGTAGTTGCTATATACATTAGTTTATGTAAGATGCACATGGGGGGAAAAAAAACAGTGAAGGGAGTGAGACTTGAGTAAACTTCTATTAGAAGTGTGGTAGCACATCATTAGAGGGAGATCTCCTGGTTACTCTTTCCAACTTTTTCCTATGACTGTAATCTACGCAACAAAACCCCTCACAAGGTAATTAAGACCACCAGTTGCAATATATGCATCTAAATTTCTGGATTTCTTACGGCTTTGCACTTGACAGCACAGTCTATCGAAGATGAGTTTATTCGGTAGTATTTAGTGGAGGGATCAATCACATCTGTGCAATAAGAAACATGGCAAATGCCATCTGCACTGTGTTCCACGATTCTCTGTCCAGGAAGCAGCACACCTCTCTCATTACTCAGGCAAACCTTGTCTCTCACTACAGGAAAACACAAACAGCATGGTCAGGACAATCGGCTTGGTATCAAAACTCCATTAAAAATGTTTCAAACAGTGAAACTGGAATGGAAAAAGCCACTCTACCCACATTAAGAATTATGGGTCACATTTTCAAACATGAATTGTTAATAGTACTCTGATGCTTCACTATAATCACCAAATTATTTTAAGTACAACCATGCATGAAATCTAAATAAGTACATAATATTCTATTACCTGCACAACCCCAGTGACAGCACAGGGTTCTTCAACTGTTTTGTTTCTTAAGACTACTTCAGGATAATGTCTATTTCTCCCCACTGATGACTGAGGGCATGGAGGATAACTAGGTCAGAAGTATACACCTTTATTGTAGAAATCTAAGCAAGGACTATCCCAACTCTCTTGGTCAACTGGGTGCCCCACAGGAATTATTTTTCCTCCAAGTTTTCCCAGACACCATTTGGCACACTTTAAGATGAATTCACATGGCGCTGAATGCTATTCCTGATCTTGTAAAGGGTGTAAGCACAACTGCCAGCTCCTGAGTGGTCTCCTAAGGGTAAGTGGGACTTTTCTATATGTGGATATTGTGTGTGTGTCCTAGTTTCTTGCTGGAGTCCTTGCTCCAGCTCAGGAAAATGCAGGCTGCTTAGCCAACACTACTGAACTATCCTAAAAGTGTCTGCTATTTCCCTGTACAAACCTCTTGCTCCAGGAACTAAAACAGAATACAAGAACAGGTCATAATGAAGCAAATATTTAGCAAGGGGTCCTATTTTCTTATCTTTTCGTACACTATTTCTGAATTTTGTCAGTTCATTCTTTTCTCCTTGGTGCCACGTTCAAAGTGAAAGTCTGGTTTTTAATTCCAAATTTACCTTAGCACTTGAAAGGGCATTTCTTTGAATTAAATTATTTTCTGACTTACCACATTTGTACTTCACACAGTTACAGATATTTTCTGTACTGTTCTGAAACTGTTCATCTATCTGAAGTTTCTGCCCCTAAGAGTACAAAAGCAGAAAAAAAAAAAATGAAATGACAGTGTTTTCTTGTCTATATGATCTTTTTCTTTTAAACAACTTTCCTTCAGAACCTGGGTAGCAGTATCTCTTGCTGCTAGAAACCTATTTTGAATCCACTTTCATCACCGGCAGAGACATGTAACCTATTAATAATAACCAAATAGGAACTTTTTACACTCAGTACGGCAGACATTTAGGACAGAAAAAAACTAAGACAAGCCAACAATGAAATGCAATGGCCTGCCTTTGTACAAAAATCTCCACACAGTGTGGAGTGTATTATTTCAGACAGTAACTTAATGGATATAAACAGTATCACAATAGCACAGATGCCCTTTTTAATTTTGCCTTTTATTGTTTCTATGTAGGCACAGTAAGATTTTTCTCCCATGTTCATGCAAGTTCTGATTCCTTATGCCCAAGTTTCTTCATCTACGAAATGAAAGTTCTAACAACAATCTCACCTTACAAACCACATTGAATTTTCTCTATTAAACAATGGGTACTCTTTCCAATTTCTTCCTAAGACTCAAAATTATAATTTTTATAAATTATTCCCACAGTGACATTATTTTCTGGATGAAAAAGTGACAAGCGAAATCAGAGCACATCCATTACTAAGTGGGAACCTAGCCCAGGAATGCTAATGAGCACTTTTGTAATGCAGAACAAGTCACAATGAAATACAGTTTAAAGGTTCTGCTTAGTCAGCAGTCTAAGTTCATGAAAAATGTTAACGTATTCGCCACGACAAATGATATTAATAAAACACTGATGCACTAAAGCATTTACTTCTAACACTTAAAAATAAAAATTTTATCCTTGGGTCCACAAAAGGCAGTTCCACTCTACCAATACTCTGGGGCAGGATATGGCAATAAACTCCAGAAATACCAATGCTATACAGTCATGTTATTCTACAAGGCATTCAGACTTAACTGGCTTCTTAAAAATGGATATATCTTATTATGAAGTAATTTTAAAAAAAAACAAAGAACGATGTGGCATTTCATATTTCACTGATAAAACTATAAGATGCCGATAAACAGATTTATTAAGAAACTAATAAAAGAATACTGACAAAGAAGATAAATTTCATACCAGTTTGCACTGAGGTTTGGGGATGGTTTCACATGCACATTCTGAAACAAAATACAACAACAGAAACAGCAGTTTAGCAAGTTATATGCTATTTGTGTAAAAGAGACCATCAGAGAGAACAGAAATTCCAAATTTAAAAGTCATCCCTGAAGAAGATCTTGAAATATACCCACCTGGGGGGTTCAGAATCATGTTTGGTGTCTATGCCATTCTGAAAACTAACGGCAGCTTCTCTGACCCCCTTTACTCATTACAACAATCGACAGCAGAGTATCAACTGCAGTCCACCTGAACACATAAAAGAAATGATGGCCATTCTAGCTGCTGGCCTCCCTGCAATGGTGACAATCATTGCAATCAATGTAAAGCAATGGAGAACTTTGTTTAAGGCATCATAAAGATGTATGATATATATGCTACAGTCGTAAACTGGTAAATTCCTGACCTGCGGACCTCACTTCTTTCTTTGATAGACAAAAATGATTGACTATCTGTGGTGGGTTGACTCTGGCTAGATGCCAGGTGCCCACCAAAGCTGTCCTATCACTCCCCTTCTCAAATAGACAAGGGAGAGAAAATATATCAAAAGGCTCATGGGTCAAGATAAGGGCAGGGAGAGAGAAACTCACCAAATACCATCATGGGCAAACCAGACTCACCTTGGGGAAATGAACTGAACTTATTACCAACCAAATCAGGATAGGATAATGAGAAATAAACCCAGATTTTAAAAACACCTTCCCATCATCCCTCCCTTCTTCCTGTGCTTAACTTAACTTCTGATTTTTATTACCTCCTCCCTGCCTGCTGTGCAGGGAGATGAGGAATGGGAGTTGCAGCGATTTCACTACACATTGTCTCTGCCATTACTTCCTCTTTAGAGGAAGCACTCTTCACTCTCTTCCCCTGCTCCAGCATGGGGCCCCTTCCATGGGAGACAGTTCTCCATGAACTCCTCCAATGCAAGTCCTTCCCACGGGCTGCAGTTCTTCACAAACTGCTCCAGCATGAGTCCCCTCCATGGGGTACAGTCCTTCAGGAACAGGCTGCTCCAGTGTGGGTCCCTGATGGGGTCCACAAGTCCTGCCAGCAAACCTGCTCCAGTATGAGCTCCTCTCTCCACGGGTCCACAGGTCCTGCCAGGAACCTGCTCCAGCACAGGCTTCCCATGGTGTTACAACCTTCTCAGGGATCCACCTGCTCCAGCATGGGGTCCTCCATGGGCTGCAGGTGGATGTGTGCATTCCCATGGGCCTCCAAGAGCTGCAGGGGCACAGCTGCCTCACGACCATGGTGTGGACCACGTGCTGCAGGGGAATCTCTGCTCCAGCACATGGAGCACCTCCTCCCCTTCCTTCTGCACTGACCTTGGTGCTCGCCAAGCTGTTTCTCTCACTCCTCTCTTTGGCTACAGCTGCTGTCATGTAGCAACTTTTCCCCCTTCTTAAATACAATATGCCAGAGGTGCTACTACCATCACTGATGGGCTCAGCCTTGGCCAGCAGTGGGTCCAGCTTGGAGCCAGCTGGCATTGGCTGTATTGGACATGGAGGAAGCTTCTGGCAGCTCCTCACAGAACCCACCTTGGAAGCCCCCACCTTGCCATGCAAACCCAATACAAACTCCTACAACATTTTCAAGATGATAAATGACCCAGTTTGGACAACAAATTCTACAGGATTTTATTGCTTTTGAAGCAATAAAAATCAAAACAGGCAGATTAGGAAGTTCTGTACTATGAAATGACTTTGCTACATCGTTTGTCCATGAGCAGATCAGAGTGGTACGGCTGGCTGAAACCAGACTCAAAACCAAGAAGCCAAAGCTGTTTTCAATGTCTTATTGTCTAAGGCAAAAATAATGAAAATCAGTGACTTTACCGCATGTCCGAAAGGGGCAGCACTTCTCTGGGCTCCACACCTCCACCAAAGACATGCCCAGCATACATTTGAATTCAGGACAGCGATGTATTTCACAAACTAAACAAAGTCCAACAAAAGTAAGGCTGTCATGTTTTGATGAACGGAAACATGAATCAAGATATAATAAATTACTTGTAATAAATACATTTAGAAAACATCTTATTCAAAAAGACTAAGACCGGAAATTTAATTGTTAGTTATCAGGTGATGGTAGCATGGAGTACAAATACTCTAAGTAAATATTTAAATAGTTTTTAAATATCCAGTATTTGGGGCCTGAAATTACTCATTTGTCTCCATAATACAGATATTCAGATGATGCTTTACACACAAGGTTTTAAAAGTAAAGATTATTTGTTCAGGACCACAGATGATAGCATGCTTATATGCACAAGGGGAGCTGTATTTCTAATCCACAACTTTTGGCACTGAACCCCCACACTACAAAATTTGACATACTCTCTATTATTTAGAATATCAAAATCAAGTCAAACTTACTACACTGGTACGTAGGGCAACACCTGTCAGTAGTGTTGCCATCCACAATAAGAACTTCTCCTTCTTGACATTTGGGTATTTGATCAGAGCAAGCCCCGCACGCTGGAGAAAACAATTATTTAAATATAAAACACAGGAAGAAATTTTACTACTGCCTAGGAAACATTCCTATAAGTTTATCACAGACCCATATGAAAGAGAACTGAGGTGCTCTGCATTCATTCCTTGTAGTCCCTACACAAGAGGCTAATTTACAGTGCAGCTTGCCTGTTCCTTTGTCCCCTGCTATAAGGAATGAAGACATTGTGAGCAAACATGATTTTGCATAGCATTTTTGCTATGAAAAGTTTTGCTAGGTTTTCTCTCCTGTTAGCTCACACTGTTGTTTTCTGGAATCTTTGATCCCAAGTAAAGGGCTTCTCCTGTGATCCCAGTGTTATCTTCCCACTTGAACACATATGAAAACCACAACAGGTACTTTTCAACATGTATAGTGCAAAGACTGATTATATCAAAAAAGAGTCAGAAGGATTATCTGCAGACAGTGAGAAGAGCCAAACACAGCAAATTTTTATCACACGATCAAAGTAATCCCATGATTATTGTAAATAACAGAAGTGTAATTCACGTTTTTTTATTAACACCCAAATTTTTGCACGTGGAAGTGCTAATCAAGGCAACTGGGCATTTGAATCACAGATATCTGCAAAAATAAACTCAATAGAACCTGATTATCACATTATTATGTGTAGAAGACAACTGTATAGTAATATTGGAGCTCCTATATTAACGTTAAAATTGCAATTTTATTATTGAATTAAGTCATTAAGGGCCAAATCCCAAAAGACCTGAATAAATTTGCATATTACTCTCATATGGGATATTTGTCATTGATTAAGATGGACCATGGTTGATAGAGCAGGGTATAGGGAGTAAAAGTATATATAACATCAGTCTTCTTTCAGATAAAATATTCACGCAGCTAATTCACACCCTTTCCACGGACAGTGTCTCAAAAGCCCTGAATTCTTTCATTCCTCATCCATGGACTCCACCACCGCTCCTCTACATAACCCAGGACTACTACTCAGTTGCACAAAGCTGTTCTCTGACTTTTTGTGGTTGTTGCCATTTCTTATGTTTTGTAAAATCAATGCCCATTGTTTTAACCACTTTCAAGCCTTACTAGGTTGGGAGAGCTAAAGGAGGTACAAGGAGCCCTAGTTGGCAAGACAATAATAAATAACACTGTGTATGCAAAACCACACTTATAGTGTCAACCACTCAGGCTACTGTACCACATATATAGGAAATGCAGCAGGTATTCTCCACCCGAGCAGCAATTAGTGTTTGATCATCCTGGCAGCTTGGCATCTGCTCCATTGGTTCGCATTTTTCGGGGTCACATTCTGAAGAAAGCACAACAAATGTATTTCATTATGTGAAGCTCAGCATTCCTCCTTTGTCAAGCTATAATCCTAAGAAGGGCAGTGCAGAGCAGAGGGATAATACAAGCTGCTTTAGAAAAAACTTCTACCTTGTCTCACAAGAGAGAAAAGACATTCTTGCCTTATCAGTAAACACCAGACTCCATCATATCTGCTCAAATTGAGGCACAGACCAACCCCAAGGTGAACTTTTTTACCTTTGGAAAAGAAACCTACCACAAACATAGTTGGGACAACAGGACTCTTCACTGAAATAAGTGACCAGCTTTTCCAAGACATTACACTCCGGGATTAGCTGTTCACAGAGACTCTGATTACAAACTGTTACATACAGGGAAAGAAAAAAAAAAAAAGAACAATCACCTTCTAAACTATGCATTTTTAAGTCAAGTAGAGCAGTGACAAGCAGTATTTACGGTTAGATACCCCAAATCTCCAAATAACAACATGCATATGAAACTACAATGAACTAGCAAAAAATCCTGAGGCAATATTAAGAAGTGTCCATCATTTTCAACACTCTCCATGGCGCCAACACTAAACTGGAGTTTAGTGAGAATTGAAAAAAATAAAATCCTGTGGAAAACTCACTGCATCATACCAGCTGGTCAAAACATGGAAACTGCAAGAAACTTCTTCTTGAAGATGGACTTTCTATGCTAAGTAAGGATTAAAATAAAAAAAAACCCTTTTCTATGATTATTTACTGCTCACTTTGTGAATTTGACAAACAATCACCAGAACACTTTTTCTCAGAATTACTTGTATCTTTTGCTTGTATTGAGATGTTAAAAAAAACCAGTAACCTTTATGGCTGAGAGAAACACAGTTCATATACAAATAACACAGTGCTATTTTAGTCCTCTTAACCCTCATCTGTACCTCTACCTCCACCCAAAAACCTACTGGATATTGAGCCAAACAGTATAAAGTTTCTCCAATTTTCTATGTAATATGTTAATTGAAACCAAAGTAATTTCCACTTGCTTCAAAAGTAGGATATGTAACGGGGGAAAAAAAACAAACACAGAGTAAAGATACCTGCATATTTCAGTGGCAGTATTCATAATAATTAAGGAATACTTACTACAGATCTTCTGAGGACAACATGTCTGATCACCAGGAACATGCAAGGCCACTTCTGCAAATCGCTGACAGTGAAAATTGTGGGTATCTGGACAGTTGTACTCCAGTGGAATAATAGTCTCACTGTCAACACATTTTTGCATACAGCATCCGCTCAAAGAAGTGTTCCAGATCTCACCCACCGCGTGAGGTGTTCCTGAGCTGTCTGTACAAGCTAGACCAGGACAACAGAAAACAGAAGTAATTCTTTTTTACTTCAAATTTTGACCACTGTTTTCTGTGAAGTATAAAAATCCCAGAATTTTAAAGGCTTCATCTATTTTCACCACTCCACAAGAAAGTAAAAGAGGAGACAGTCTGAGACTGAGCCACTGTGGGAAAGCAAGACGCTCAGTACCCTCCAGAAGATCTAGGCGTCCACTTCGTTTTGTGTCTCCACACAAAATACTTTTGTATTTCAGACATATCAAAACTATTACTAATTTACAGTGCTTTATGTAGTTGGATTTATCATAATAAATCTTAGTAAATCTGCATCTTCAAGGTTAGTGTTGTTAGGCATTGGTTCGCTATTTGGTGTACTGAGGCAGAATTGTAACAAAAATAAACAAGAATACTGGCAGAAAGAACATAGGACATACATATGTATTATTAAAAATGTGTAATTAACTGTTGCTGCATATTTTTTGAATGCCATTTAGTATTGAAAGGCCGGACCCTTGGCAAAGGGAAATGTGAAAAGGAGGCCAAAAATAACATGCTTAGAATACTAGACTGCATAAACCAAGACTTTCATTTTGAAGAGAACTCTTCAGCTGAGAGGAGAGCAAAATTGTTTATTACAAGGACATTCCCTGCTTGCTCACCCGCACAGTTATGTCTGCTGAATACCTAGAATCCTCAACTGAATGACATATGCAGAACCCACACAACACCAAACCAGATCTCAACTTATTAATAATGAAGTATCTGACCCCCAACTTGTAGATAATAGAAAAGAAAATCACATCCAAATATACCACATTTTTCTTCAGGAATACAGACAGCAGTATGAGTTCGGTGAAGGATGGTCCCTCCAGCACAGACACAGCCTTCTGTCAACACTGAGCAGGAGTCTGAACCCACAGAAGCAACTTCGTTATTCTGACAACTATCTGGAACCTCACAGGCAGCTATACAAGGCTGATAGGAGAAGTTTTCAGAGCAGGGGAAGGCTAGAAGGGAAATAAACAAATCACACATTCTGGAGTTGTAATCACATGAGGCAATACCTAAGAAATTATTTTCTTAACAATGTCCTGTGCTTGCCAATTCAGTCAGATCTACCAACCTGATACATCAATACAGACCAGTTACCTTCTACATGACAAATTCAGTCAAAATGAATTTTCAAGCACTTTTACTTCTCTTCTTGTAGTAACATTTTCGTCAGGCTTCGGTTTGCATTTTGGTAGTAGAGATATCAAACCATGCCAACAATGTTGACACAAAATAATTCAAACCTCAAAAACCTTTGCAAATACTACACAGATCAGCAACAGCGTTCAGAACTTATTTTTTGTGGCTTCCTCCTTTCCGCAACCAATTCTGTTGTGTTTTGTTTTTACCACTGGGAAGTGGCTGAGAAAAACACTACATTGCAAGAGAGAAGATTTACCTTCTGCATGAATGTACATAGTAAACCAGAGGTAGACTTGTGAGCAAGGTTCTTCAGTTTGCCTTTTCCATCTTTGAAATGGCTATAATGATCCTGATTCCTTTTGAACACTGTTTGGAAGTGTGTTTAATAAAAAATGCTGCATTTATTATCTCAATAATAATTCCAAAGTACCTGAAGACTCTATTGACATTTTCAACTTATAGTAACTCTTGCACTAGGCAAGTTTTATCTTTGTGAGCACTAGAGGTGCACATACATGCAGAATACTTACGGCAGTAATCAGAGCTCCTCCATTCTATACAAATATTAAATTTGTTGCACATTGCCACATAGGCAGCTAGGGAAATGCATGGATTTCGAATGTACTCAGTGTCTTGAACCCATATATCACAGAACAGCTCAGGTGGAACCTAACAAAACAAAAAAAAAGATATGGTGCCTTCACAGACTATGCTAAGTAGGAAAAAGACTGACCTTTTAAAATATCAGCCACAAACAATGAAGTTCTTGGTTTACAGTAAGCCTTCAGAGATAATCTACTATTAATTAAAAGTAAGACTTTATGATGTTTCATCTCTTACAAGTGACAAAGTAAGAGGTAATACAGTTTTTCCAACAGAAGGCATAATTACTTGTTCTTTGTTCTTCCATACTGCTATATTTTTGCCTGGTTTTGGCTTGCTCTTCATCCAACTCAACAATATACAAAAGGTCAAATGGTAATGCACTTGTATGACCACAAATAATTCATTTGCACATTGTGAGTTTGTTATTTGCCTTAGGTTTGTAGGATCTGTTTATAGGATCTGTTCTACCCTTTCACATCTCTGAGCTGGAACTGTTTCTCTAGAGCCTTTTAGAATGCAGGTTCTCAGATTACCTATTACAATTTGGGACTTGTTAAATTGCTGAAGGCTTAAGGATTAATTAGATCCTAAAACTATTTTCTTTTACTTTTCTCTACATCTTATTGATATAGTTGAATTAGCTGATACTGGTTTATGAATTACATGTTATTTCAAAACTAACAGAGTTGAAATTCTGAAAGTGTTAGTTGCTTGCTGCAACTCTCCTATCAAGCTGCCACACTCTTCAATTAGTTTTACCTTGCAACTGTAGATACAAGACAAGTATACATCTCATTTAATAGATGTGTTTACATGCAGTCTCACATCAATGAAATTATCAAGTATGCAAGATTATCTCTGAACTGCAGTTCTCTCAAAATGTAAGCTTCAAAATAGTTAACATACATAAGGATGACAGCTGCTGAAGGTCTGGTTCAACACCATTCTTAAGCACTCCGAGCAGTCCGTGAGCGAGCAATTAGTTTCCTGATGCCTGTCTTCTCCAGCATACTTTAATGTGTCTGGCACTTGCCAGCTGTCTATAAAAGTCGATGGTGAACTGCTTTTGCTTAAAACTGTCCTGTTGGGTAGCATCAAGTCATTTTCCAAGGTTCTATCACAGAACCCTGCGAATTACCAGAAGGAAAAGAAAAGAAAGGTTAACACCATGTGGTTCGTTTTGATGAATGTTTGAAGTGGCATGTTCAAACAAGTAAATAGCTTCTCAAAATCTTATACAACATAACAGTATCACAACCTACAACAGATGTAGAAAGCCTGTGGTAGGATCAAAACACACAAAATTCAGAAAGATGAAAGATTCAGAAAAACAAAAGTAAAGATGTGTCTATGAGTGGAAATCTACTGCATGTCAAAGAGCTGTTCAGAAAGCCCAGCGATGGCACAAAACTTCACCCCTCCGTTGCACAAGCAATAAACAAAAATCTATTTAAAAAAAAGGTTACAAAGCACCTCTGTGTACAGCAACAAATTAAAACTGTAAATGTTGTCAGAAAAGGGAACTCCCATAAAATGCGAAGATGCTTATCTGCTACTGTATTTCAGGCATCCTGTATCATTCTACTTATGCTTCTGAGCAATCTTAAGCATCTGTTGGCTGAAGAGGTACCATAGAAGTGCAGCTTTTGGCACTTCCAGGTGTATCTATATTACCACTCAGAAGGAGAAAAAAAAAATCCAACTTCTCTATATTTGCTGCTCAGAAGGCAGCAACATCTTTTTTTCCCCTGTTTTAACTAAGACAGCTAGCCATTTTGAAACACTTTGGAGCAAAAGAAGCAATGTAAAATGGAGAGTGGATTTGGCCAACACAGAACATCCAAGTATTACAGTAGCCTCCTCAGAAGGTCCTTTAAAAGGTAGCAGGTAGAAAAAAAAGCAGAATAATGGATCAGTCCCCAGTTCTTTCTTCCTAATCAGTTCCTGAGACTTCTGTATCACACTTCTAGAATGTTTTTTTTCCTGAAGTCTCAACAAACACAATCCTAAATCTTTATCTGTTCAAAAGCTAATTGTGGATTTCACCCTTTTCTAAAGAACTGGTCTGTTTTACCATTTTTCACAATCCCTTATGACAAGAGCAAGTCATTGACAATCAGTGATACAGCAACAGGCATTCAGAGAGTAAAATAGCTTTTCAAATTGTAACCTTTATTTGATAAAAAATGTTCCTGGTTGAATGTTTTGAGGTTGTGAGCAACACAGATAGGAAGTACTTGATGGTTCTGAAAGACTTCAAAGGATTGCTGTCATGTCAGGGGTATCTTTTTTAACTTCTCTTATACATTGACAGGGAGATTTAACACAGCAAAACTAAGGTTTCACATTTGTCTTGGCGGGATCTGGTTACAGCTAAATCTGACATTCTTGCACTCTCTTTCACCAGTTTTGCTGTAGAGATGTCAATGTTCCCTTCCCGCATCCCTCCTCTCTCACACCAGCTTGTCACCAGCTGCCACATTTGGCCAATCCATGTACTGTAAAACACACTGTTTTCTCTGACACAAATCATTCCTAGGGATGACTGCGCCACAAAACTGCAATGGTGTCTTGAGTTTTAGCATTTCCATGAAGCTGAGAAATCAGGATCTACCAATTCTGCAGTTCAGCCAAAAGACATCTGAGAAAGGTCAAATACAAGCAGCAGAATTACACAGAAAGCACAGGAGATCAGGGTAGACTAATTTAGCCTGAAAAGATGCACCACAAAAAGCTCACTTAAAGCAGGCTCTGTAAGTTGCACCAGTCAGCACTGTGCAGGCAGACCTATGCAAAGAATCCCAGTCAGAGAGGAATACCAGAAATACACAACACATTCTCTGAAGAAGTTGTACTTGCAACATCACTCACAGAAATGTGTTGTCATCTAGTCAAAATGCCTTGTAAACCAGGAACATAATGTTCTCAATGCTCCCTATCACAGTAATCAAACACACAAAGGCAAAAGATACTTTCAGGATAACTTGAACAAGGCTACTAAAAAACCCACAGTCTTTACTTTCTTGTTTCTGTTTGATCTAATTACAATAACAATTAGACAAAGAGAGCAAGAACGGTTCTGAAAACAAAAGTTAGGGCAAATTACAGATAATAATCCAATTTCAAAATGGCATGAATTCAAACTTTGTGAGAAGCACATTACTGTCTTCAGGACTGGAAACTGGACTGAGCTATCATTGGTATTTGATACTGAGCTCCAGGCATTTGCCCTTTCTGAAACTGGAAAGATATCCACTGCAATTATATGATCTCTTTAATCCCATTTTCCAGCTCCAATTTACAGCAGATAAATTTACAGATTCAGCTAACACAGTAGGGATTTACATCAACAAATACATGCTTGCAAAAGCTATAACACCCACAGCTTATTAAAGGCCATGCTTTTTAGAAAGAAAGAAAGTAGGCAAAACTGTTGAACTGACCTAACAGAGTGCAACATGATGTTTCTTTAACCTGTTACTATTAAGAAATTTCCTCTGAACTATTTCCTCCAACAGATAAACTAAGATTAGTTCTCTCAAGTTAACATTTCCTGGGAATTCTGACCTTTAGAAGCTGAAAATAGCACATATTTCTTCCTATCAGATGGATATCAAACATTGTATCTGTAAATGACCTATTTGACATTATGGACTTACACCTGTCTTATTTATTTGGGCTTGGTTTCAGCAATCATGCCTCTGGTTCAAGCATGTTACAGACAGGAGCAACACTATGGGCAAAAAGCGATTACAGCAATAGATATCAAACGTTATTTCAACAACTAACTAAATTAATAATAGACTAATTTTAATAGTATCTTAAACTTTGCAATGGTCTGCAATAAGTCTTTTGGGACAGATCCTGCAATAAATAGTTTATATAACTAAGAAAATGCATAGCATCTGAATCCTTTATTGCTTACACTAGGTCTATACTTACCACATAGTCCCAAAGTGCCTGGTTCTCTGCTACTATTAAACTCAATAATCATCACGCCTGTGCTGTGAAACCACTGAATTCTGATTTTTGAAGGGGTCTCAACTGCATACTTGAAGCCTGAATCTTCAACTTTGTATCCGTATTTTCTAACAGTAGGCCAAGCAGATCTTGAATTTACTGTTATCTAAAGACAGGCAGAAGAGAGGTTAATTGTCAAGTAGAAGAACTAAGGTCAGATTCTCGGCAGCTTAGGAACCTCAATCATAACTAATTTCAAAAGATGTCAGGCTCTCCTCCACAAAGATAATACAGCCACCAAAGGGACCAAGAGTTTATGGGCCTTACTCTGTGACTTACCTCAGTAAGTGTCCTTGCATGACAGTTTGGCTCTTTGAATTTAGTAGGAGTTTACTAAATTACAAAATCAATGAATTATATGACCTTTTTTGTTCTACTCTAATCCTCAGTATCCTTGTGAGAAGGCAGTTGGTTACAGAAGTAAGATGCTATCTAAAAGGAAAAGAAAAAGCTTCATAATACTTACTTTTCTACTTAAACGATTGATAATAATTTGGTTTGATACATAGGTTAGATTCAACACTGCCAGGCACAAGGAAGTTGAATTTGAATTACTCTGTGGAGAAAGCAAAAATACATTAACCACAGTCATGATGTGCAAAATCTTTCTACATTAGCTGCTTACTGGTTTTAGGCACTGGGAAATTGAGGATTTTTGAGGGGTATATTGTTAAGAAAGGAAATCCATTGCGGATTACAGTTTCAAGTCAGGACTACAAAGTTTATCTGGATAGCGTTCTTGCAAAATAAACAAGGAAAGTACTGTGAACTCTTTGTTTACAGCAACTGTGCTCTATCATACCATCTTTCGACTGTATGATACAATCAATTTATACAATTGATACAAGAGAAATACAGGGTTTCAGCGAAAAAAAAAAAAACACACCAGTGGACTAGCCGTTTGGACACCAAAAAAAATTAACTACATGCCTGAAGGTGAGCAAGAATGAGACTGGAAATTATTTACATATGATAATATGTACAGTACAGAACTAGTGGATCAGAAATACATGCATAGTTACTGAGCGAAAAGATATTGAACAAAACAGGATGCAAATACTGAATGCAACAGGAAAACAAATCTGAAAATCATAAACACATCTTTTTCATATCAATCATATTGAACTCCTGAAATTAACTACCATAAGGTGCTACTTGAAACCAAACTTTGTGATGGACATCTATATGGATATCAGAATTACCTAGCTTTCTTAGAAGAGAATGGAATTTAAAGAGTTTTGTAACGGCTCATAAGAAATTAACTTTTCAGGACAAAAGCCAATCCACACTACCCATTAGACAGGATGCCCACCAGGCTTTCTCTCTTCCTCCCATGTCAGAGACTCGGAATGCACAGAGTGGTCCAATTCAGTCTGGCATTCCTACAGTCTTTTATGGCTCTGAAGATTGCTGTTTTCAGTGTGAATTTCTCCACATGAACATGGGTAAAAATCATGCATTGAAATACACTGGTGATGTACTGCTGATAAATACCAACTATGGTGGTATTTGTTATATGACAGCACTCACAGAAGTGACTGATGATGTGTATCCACTTAATCTCTCACCACCTTGTCTATATTGCACATACAATAAGATAACATGGATCTACTTCTCATCTTCCAGCTGTCTCAGAAGGAATTACGCATATGCAGACAGGTGATAAAGTGTTATACAAATTGTGAGTGTTGTAAAATGCACGTACAATTAATAGATATTGCACAGAAGTGAATAATAACCACAACTATGTAGTATTACTATGCTCTTGCTTTTAAGATACATCTTACTAGTAGTACCAAACACCTTCTGTTAGCTGATAAATGTTAGTTACCATTCTACAGTCAAGGACATGGATGGTTATAGTTTCATCTCGAGTTTGACTAACAATGTAGGATGCTTCTTTGAATAAAGCCAAATGATTTCCATCATAGGTTACAATGCTCAGATCAGAGAAAATGGTGCAACGACCTAAAGGAAAAAAACAGTAATTTTTTTTTCTAACTTATTTTAGAATTTCAGTAAATATTACAAAATAAGCAGATAAACAAATTTTAGAATATTAACTAGCTTACTAGAGTTTCATATATGCAACATGTATTTTCAGCTATATTTGATACTGTTGCATCTCTGTAAATGGACAGCAGACTTAAATCCTGCATGTTTCGGTGGGACAACCTGCAGACCTCTGCAATTACCTACTTCCTTACATGTCTTGCCAGCAAGGGTTTGCAATTTTTACAAACCCTAAATTAGGAAAAATCATGAATGATAGTAGCTCCCACCAGATCCTTAGTTCCCTTCTGTTCTTGCTCCTAAGGTGGAAAGTTCCTATTTCCCAGTCTCATTGCTGAAGCTTTTGTGTTTCAAAAGGCTTGACGTTCTACTTTGAGTTGTTTCAAACTCTAGAGTGCAATCAGAAGTTCCAATTGCTTATCCCTGCATACTTCCCTTGCTGTTATGTACTAAATTGAATTTTCTTCAAGGTTTGAATTCCTTCTACCCAATTCCAAGTAACGGATGGGACTGACTACTGCACAGAATCCCCGAACTGTTAACAGAGATAGTTAACAGTCTGGGGAATCTTCTCATCCTCAACTAGATATAAAATGAACCAAAGAATCCACTGACTATATTGATTAAGTGTCCCCTGATTAGACCAATGTCAAGATGGGTCTAAGTCAGGCTTGGACATATTTACAGCAGTTACCTAAAGCTGACTAAGAGGAGTATCCTAAATTAAAGGAGCATTTTGATTTAATTTCCCTGGATGTACAATTATAACTTTCATTAGACAATCAGTAACCCGTACAGTGTGCATCTTCTATTTCTATGGTACAGTACAGAAGTGTCAGTTCTTAGCCTTCTTACTCATGCATTAAATTGTTACTTAAATTCACTTCAAAGGCACATAATTAAAACTTACATGCACATTCCCACTTTGGGCAGCATTTGTCACCATTCGTTTGAGTAGCAAATCCTAAAACTCCACAGCTGGGTTGAGTTGCATTGTATGGGCAGTTGTGGGACTTATTAACTTGGATCAGTTGTCCATCCAAGCAAATGTGTTTTATGCACTCATTCTCTGTGATTGGCTAAGGCACATTTAATAAAAGACAAAGGTTACCATTCTTATCAATCTAGTATCTTAATATTGTAAAGTTTTTGTTTAAAAAAGGGGTTCACGTTCTTCAGGTACAGAATACTTACTGATCCCTATGACACTCATAGAAGCTACATGTGAAAAACATGCGGAAAACCTGACAGTTCTGAGAACACATTAACACTGCTGTCCTGTTGCAAAGGTGAGAACAGCAATACTTAATTTCTAACTTTACTTTGAAAAAAGTTGACAAGTAAAAATACGGTAGGGCACAAGCAGGAATAATAACAGGGATCTCAGGAAAGATATATTTTAAGGAGGGCAACGTGATAAAAGCATGTAAAAGCACCATATTTTGCCAAAAACCCCATTCTTGTAACAGTCACACTTCACAAAACTGAGACCTAAAACTGAGTGTAGCATAGCATTTAGAAAAAAAAACGTTATGCGCAATGGAATCATCCAAGGTTTCAGATATAATTGATAACCTAACTGGGCTCCCTGTTTTATACAGATAGTTTAAATCCTAAAGATAAAGGTATGGCTCACATTTTTTTTTAATCAGTGTGTAAAAGACATATTCCAAAACAGACAGATAAATATTTATAGCTACTCACTGTACAAGTTTGAAGAGTTGCTGTTTCTTGAGGCACCATAAAAGGTGATGCTGTGACTCCTGACACGGCTTCAGCTGTTGCCAGTCCATCAGAAAGTGTTGTAGTCAAGCCATGAAGTGGTTTGGTAGATAAATAGGCAAACGAGGAAACTGATGGAGCTGTTGTGTCATTTGGATGATCAGAAATCATTAGCTGCGAGCTCACAGAAGGTGTTCGCACCTCGGATGATATTTCAAGTTTTGAACTTTGAGCAGGGCTGACTGTTGATGCAGCTACAGAAGAAAATGGTTTTGATTCAGAAGATGAATCTATAGTGGACAGAAATGAAGGTTTTTTTGTGAAATATGGAGAGTAAAATGTCTGAGGTGTTCCTGGGGTAACAGTAACAGCCTGAGTAAGAACAGGTTGGACTTGTGTTGGTAACTGTGGCTTCTCAGATTTTACTGTGTCAAGGGGCACGGGTCCTTTTGCTTCTGAAGTAACAGAAGTGGGCTTTACAGCACTTGTGGTAGGTTCTGTGACTGCTTCTGCTTTGCCTAAAATTGCTGATGCAGTACTAAGATTTTGCCCAGCAATGCTCATCATTGAAGAGGCTGAAGCTGCAGCTGTACTTGCTACAAACGTGGAACTGGAGGTGGTGGCTGAAGGCGTGACCTGCTTAGGCAACACCGCAGTTTTCTCTGTATCACTTCTGCTTGTTGACGCGGATGGCCCACTACTCATCACAATGGGAATTTCTGTTGTTTCTGGTAACAAAACCATTGAAGAGGCTGACTTAGGACCTGGTGAAGAAGAGGTTGTTTCAAGTGTTTGTCTTGAATCAAGTGATTCAGTAAATGAGGCCTGGCGTGTGAATTTTAGATCTGTAGCTGCCTTTTGCGTGGAAAACGAATGAAATGGCTCCCTTTTAATTGTTGTTGAAGAGGAGGAAGCTGAAAGCACTTCTGGTGAGAAAGAGGGAATTTTGGTGCCAAAAATAAAATCAGCTGTTGTTCTAGTCGGGACTGCAGACTGCAAAACAGAAGTTCTTAATACATGTGGCTGCGTGACTGAATCAGTTAAAAGCAAATATTTTTCAGCTGGTAAAATAACTTTTGTAGGACCTACCGAGGAAGGCAATATACTTGACTGAATGCCTTCTGGTAGTGAGGTCGTTAAGGGGTGTAAGGGAGTCTGTTTTACTGTAGCTTCAGTTGCGCTAAAGACACGTTGTGGCTGACCAATGGATTTTGTTAGAGTTTCTGCAGGATACTGGTAAACTGGAGTAACGCTTTGGCTCATCGGGGAAGGTTCAGAAGTCTGATGATCAAGTTCCATAATCTTCTGAGTAGGAAAATGTGGTATAACCATGATCTTTGGGGTCTGTACTGAAAGTTTATCTCGTGAAGATGTCTGCCAAGAAGAGGGGCCTGCTGAAGATGGAGGCAGGGATGGCTGAGCTGCAGCTGCTGTAAGTTCCATTGTATCTGTTATACTTTGGACTGTAGGTTTCAGTGCTGTAGAAACTGTTTTAGTTTCCACTGAATATTTTGGTGTGGTTGTTACTTCTGGTATCTGTTGTGTTAAAGAAGGTGAAGAAACTAATTTATCTCCTAGATATTGAGAGGTAGAGAAAGTGTAAGAAGACTTGGTTCCTGGAAGTACAACAGAAGGGGACAGAGAGGATTTTTCTTTGCCTGTCATTACTTTTGTTGTTGTTATGAGCTGGCTGCTAAATTCAGAGGATGGGGAGATTGTGGCATTAGTGATATTCCAAATGGCTTTGCCTGGTGATTTTTCATATGATACTGTTGTTACTAGACTTGATTGTTCTGCTATAGTGGTTAAAATAGAGAAAGTCGGGACTGGAGAGGTCTTTTCTGTTGTTAACATAGATTTTTCTATAGTTCTTGGATACAAAGAGATTGTTTCATGGGATGTATGCATGGAACTGAGAGTTGTCAGTGCTACTTCTTTTCCATCTGAGGGTAGTGAAGGAAGAGAAATGTTTAAAGGGATTAGAGAACTTGATGGTGAAAAAGTCAAGGCAGACGGCTTTCTAGTAGAGATGGTAGTAATACTTTCCATTTGTGATTTATCAGGTTGTGTTGTCAACAATTTTGTTTCAGTTCCCGTAAGGAAAGTAAGTGGAGATCCAGTGATGGATGTTCTTTGAGATGATTCTGTTTCTGTAGCTACAAAAGGAACTGTGGTGGTTTCTTTGGTTTTCATTTCTGACATGGTAACACTACTTGAATATGCTGAAGTGCTTTCCTTCGCCGTACTTGAAACCAGAGTTGACTTGTATTCAGTAGATGTTTTTCCAGAAACCAAAGTTGTCTTTGCTGCTAATTCAAGAGGGGATGTTATTCTGGATGTTACCTTACCAGACAAAGGTGTCACTCTGATAGTCTCAGCCACAAGAGGATACTTAGTGTATAATGTAGTCAGGAACTGTGTTGTATTTAGAACTGTGTATGAGGGATAACCTGTAGTTGAAACAGTTTTAAATGTTTTTTTAAATTCACCTGAAGCTGGAGAAGCAGGAGTAGGAACAGACACTGAAGGTCTTTTTGTAGAAAAAGTGAAAGATTTTTCAGTTGTAGAACTAGGGTGTAGCGAATATGGAGGGAAATAGGAACCTGATGTATGCTCCACATGAGATGTTGTTTTGGGAATTTCCTTTTCATGAGTTGCAAATGATAAAGTTGTTTCTGATGATCTCTCTTGAGTCTGTTGAGTTGTCTTCTTTGGACCTAGAGTTGTAGTGAAAGGTACCTCTGGAGTACCAGTCAAGTGTGGAACCATTAGAAAAGGAGGTTCTATAGTTGCCTTTCCTAATGAAACTGATGGCATGGATGTTGGTGAAAATGTTGTCTTCTCACTTTGCTTGGTTAAAACAGCTGCTGCTGTTGCTGAAGACACTGGTTTTAACAAAGATGACGTAGTGAGCACAGGAGAAACTGATGTTACTGTAACATTAGCCACTGTGCTAGAAGACTGTACTATGCTGATTTTTGTCCCTTCCGAAGTTCCTGTTAAGTTTACTGGTGGTGTATATGAAGGCACATCCAGAGGTGGTGATCTGGAAAACTGTGGCACATATGCAGTAGTTTTTTCTGTTATTGATTCAAATGAACTGGGTGTAAACCTTGTAACTCCTTCTGGCTTTACTTGTGCTTCTTTTGTGGGAAGTGTTCTTATGGCTATTTCTGATATTTCCATTGTTTTAGTTTTGACTGGCATTTCTGTTGTTCTGAGTGGTGTCCCAGTAAAAATAGAAGTAGCAATTGATTCGCTTTCTGTTTCTGTGCTTGTAGTCACTGCATGTGTAGCAGTTAGTGTCTGGGGTTCTGTGGCCCTCAATAGTTTAGTGGAACCACTACTGATCACTTGTATCTTTGTGGAAGTTTCTGAACTGACAGCTGACGGAAACACAGGAGAAATGTCAACAGAAGCAAACAAGCTTACACTAGATTTTGTTGTCCCAGATGTCATTTCTGTTGACTGTGATGACAAAGTTATGGCTGGAAGTGTTGTATTAGATGTAACAGCTGAAAATTCAGTTTTCCCTGTACTTGCAGTGAGCTGCAATTTTGTAGCAAGTGTTGTTTCCACGTCCTTTGCTTCAGGTACAGGAAACGAAGTTAATGCTTCACCGATCGCTGCCAAACTTGCACTTGATGTTCTGTGTGGAACGGCTGGTGTTTGAATGCTGGGAGGCAAAGGTGGAATACCATCTGCAGGTTCAATGCCTGAAATCAGACACAAGAAAACAGTCTAAAATTTCTGAATAATTATAGTGATGAAGCTAGCTTAATTACAGGTTAGCTCAAATAACCAATCTCTTCAGTTGCCTTTAAACTGCTAAAGCTCGTAGAAAAATTTAAAAATAAATTCATTAAATCATTTGCTTGAAATAGAATGTTACTGAAATATTTGGAAGTGAGAACATCTTAGTTTAAAATGTGTCTCATATTTTTGACAAAGGACACTATTTTAACAAAAGTGTATGTTGTGAGCTCAAGATTTGTATAACTAAGGTCATAGTTACACAAATGTAGGCAATGATATTTGAAATTATGAGTAAAGAACTAAAAAATGAATAAGCTAACTATAATACATAATATATATAATTTTTCAGACATACAGTCTTCAAAATACACGCATCTTTGAGTGATTTCATCCAGCAACATATTGAGAGGGCAGGCAGGGATACATCCTTCCACTCTAAAAGAAAAACAGTTATTATTAACTAGTTGAACAGTATATTCCAGATTGAGCTTTTAATTTTAGGAAAACAGAATTTATATATAAAGTATGTCTGGTTCACCTCAGTGTACTTCTTCAAAACGTCATTGCCACGACTTCCACTCTCACTGAGCCCTGAGCTAAAGCATGAACTCTGTGATACTTGGCCTTTGAAATTAACAGTCACAGGTTCAATAGTGAATACTATTGCTTAAGAGACATCAAACATTTTTACACGTGAAAATCCAAATGCCAGTTTTATCAGGCTTAGCAAAAATTCCAACTGGGAAGAAAAAGCAAGGACAGATATGGCTGTTGCTATGAGATAATGGAAATGTAGGGGCACAACTATTTGAAACATACTTGAAATAACCTTTCTTTATTAATACCCCCCAGACTGTACACATACAAATATACTAGTCATTGCAGAATCTGACAGTATACTAAGTCACTTTTATGTAACTGCAGCAGCAGGTTTTATTCTATTTCTTTTCTCTTTCCCTTACCTCCTTATACAAGAGCACAGTCCTGATATACCAAGTCTATATCTAGTGCCTTATATTCCTACTTATCCTGCTTAAGTATATAGCCCAAATTGCACACTTTTCCATAAAAATACAGATACTTACTTTGGTACTGTCTGACAGTTTTTCCCCGAAGGGTCTCTACATGTCTTGAAACAAGGGCTTGTACAGGCATCATAATGCCATTCACATGTAGAACGGGACATAAATTTAAATTTGACATCTGAAAACCAACGAAGATCTGTTATTCTCATATATTTCTAGAGACACGCAGAGATACGTACCACTGAGAGGCATGCTTTACGTTCACTGCAGCTCTAAATCTGCTACTATTTCTGCCTGTTTCCTCTACAAATAAAATTGGTAATATTTTTAACTACCAAGGTTTTTTTAAATAGAAAACCGGTTTGAATTTATGCAGCATATATTAGAGTATGCTTGCTCTACAGAGTGTTTTACTCTTTACAGTATAAAAAAAATCACTGAATTAGCCACATTTACTGTATAATACAATCATATGAAAATTAAAACCAGGCAAGTTAGAGTTGTTGCTTTTAAGTTTTAAAAACTATATCAACAACGAAACTATATGTTTGGTTATTCAAATGAAGTGTAAAATTAAGATTATGATATTTCTGTACAATTATTGCTATTAGAATCAAAATTAAATGCGCTATTTGGATCCACTGATACACTTTATAGCACAGGCTACCATAACAATTGCTTACTTCATGTGTAAAGTTTCCTGATATAACACAAAGGTGTACATAACTTGTACAATACAACTGTATTTTAAAAGCCAAAACAAAACACCATTTCAAAGTAATCGGAAATTATGCCAACTAAGGCCCTTTAAAGCAGTATATCTTAACATTTGATCTTCTCAAAAGCTGTACAAGATAGACACTCCGAGATAAATTTATTCAAAACCTCAAAATATTCTGAATCTGAAATTCTAACTGCTTCCATAATGAACAAAGCAACTCACTTAAGATTAAACACGTAGTCTTGCAATGCTTAAAACATATACTGCAGCACACAAAATACCAGTACCAGTAATGGTACCAGTAACAAAACCACTACCAGTAATGAAACTCCATGGCAAATTTAAAGAAAAATCCCAAACGTAACTCAAGCAAAATACAAAAAAAACCACCCCAACCTGACTTCAGAGCATCTGTGCAGACAGTACTTATTGAAAGATCTCCAACTCACATAATGGGGACCCAAAGTACTAATTCAGACAGATGAAGAGTTAAACTTCAAAGTGAGAATAAACAGAAATAAGGATCAGCTATACTTCCAGTTCTTATTAAATTATGCCAAAACTTTACAAAATTAATGTAAAGAAGAAACAGAGTGAGTGTAAAATCTGAGAGAAACAAATTTATGGTAATCATCATGTGGGTGACACACACTTCCATGTTCAAGTGCACTATTATGTTTTCTTTTTCACTCCAGCCCTCCCCTTCTGCCTGCAGAACGGTTTCCCACACAATACTACATTAGTCCAGTGCTCTTCCAGCACCTGCAAGATTTACACAATATATCTGGATTTCAGTACCTGAACTGTGACAGCCCACCCCAGCTCCTTCCAGAAGCAGTAGGGCAGGGTAGTGACCCTTCCCTACATTTACGCCTTCAGAAGACACCATCGTGATATATGGATCCCCTCTGAACTGGTAAACCTGAGCTGAGAGCAATGTTGTTCAGAGCTTACAAAGAGTAACTGCTCTTAATGTTTACATTATTCACCAGAAAGAAAATGGCAACTGCTTAGAAATCCATTTTTGATCTTTTGAAGTATTTTTTCTTTTTAGTTTTGCCGATCTTTGCTTGATTGAGATACAAAGGAAGTACCTCTTTTACATCATCTTGAAGGCAGTCGATTTTTCTGTGAAGAGCTTGAGAAATTGTTCTTCCTGCAATTTAGGGACATCTGTACTTACAAGTAGTTATCTCTCTGTCGTTATTAACCGTTAATGTCTTCTTTTAAAACACAAATAAGTCTTTTAAAAATATAAATCAAACTCAGACAAAAGGGGGTGTGTGTTGCCATCTAGTGTTACCCCTTTTACATCTCACTTTATCCACAGACGTAACTTGTCACTGCTTTTAAAAACATGATTCTTACGACAGTAACAAATGCTTTTATGTAGTTATGTTCCCATAAGAAATTAAGTACATGTCACTGGATTCTTCTGTGACCCCTTCTACTGAAATAAATTTTAGTTACTTAAATCTACTGGAGGAATTAAGGAATTATTTCCATACATTTTTCTGACTGATGCATCGGGTTTTGTATGCACTGACTGGTCGGAGTGATAAGGTTTAAGAACAAAAGAAGATACATGACAGAAAGACAGAATACATCAGAGACCTGTTGGCAGAGGCAATCACCAACAACAGTAACAACCAGCAATAACAGTAAAGCCAAGTGGAATCCAGGAAATCTCATTCATCAGTCTACCCTAGATTAAGTGCTGAGACCAATCCACAACTTTTAACTCTTGCCACAAAACTCACCATTAACCATAGAATAAATTTGAAACAGAATAAAGGTACAAGCTTTGCAGAGGACATACTGTAATCCAAAGAAGATTGATAGTTTCTCAATTTAGTAGAACAGTGATCGTGAATTAACAATTCCAAGTGCTGGGATTAACATCCCATCTCCCATTCTCCGAATAAACTTTATGAAATGATAGCCATGCTTTCCTGAAGCTTTTCTACAGATTAAATTCACAGAGTTTGGTGGTGTTGCATGCCTTGGTAGGAATTAGGGCGAATTTCTGCATCTTTCTACACTTGTTGAGTGGTTCATAAACACTGCTTTGAGTCAAGAATGAAGTCGTGCTTGTCTGCAACTTTTGCCCCTACTTCTGCAGAAAGAACTATGGACAAGAGATGAATCCATGAACCTGGTCATAAAAATTGCTTTCAAAGAGCTGTAGAACCAGTTGACATTTTGTTTTCCAGTCAAGGGATTTTAGAGAATTGAGTATGCCAGTCCAAGCTGTATTAGCATGTATTAGTGTGTAAACTACATTACAGAGCACACCAAATCCCCACAGCAAGAGCTGAAGATATTGCATTGTTTTCCATTATCTCTGAAAGTTTTCAGTATCTCTCAGTAAACCCATGAGGTATAGTGAAATCTGTGCTTTGTTATGAATTATTACGAAATGCCTTTCAAGCATTAGGAGAACATCAGTTCAGTCATTTATCATATTTAAAGTTTTTACTATTGTAAATATCACTTCTGAAATGCCTAAGCATCCCAAGGACCTAACATGGACTGCACACACACCTGTGAAAAACAAAACAAAACAAAACAAAAAACACAGCATGAAAACAACCTCTCTACTTTGCACTGGTGCAGCCTCACCTGAAGGTCTGTGTGCAGTTTTGGGGACCACAATAAAAGATTAGAGAGTATCCAAAGGAGGGCAATGGAGATGGTGAAGGGCCTTGAGGGGAAGCTGTGTGAGGAGCAGCTGAGGGCACTTGGTCTGTTCAGCCTGGAGAAGAGGAGACTGAGGGGAGACCTCATTGTGAGGGGAAGAGGAGGGGCAGGCACTGATCTCTTCTCTGCAGTGACCAGTGACAGGATCCAAGGGAATAGTGTGAAGGTGTGTCAGAGGACATTTCTGTTAAATATTGGGAAAAGGTTCTTCCCCCAGAGGGTGGTTGTCCACTGGAACAGGCTCCCCAGGAAAGTGGTCACAGCACCAAAGCTGACAGAGTTCAAGTGTTTGGACAATGCTCTCAGGCACATGGTATGACTCTTGAGGTTGTCCTGTGAAGGACCAGGAGTTGGACCTCAATGATCCTTGTGTGTCCATGTGCCTTCCAACTCAGGACATTATATGATTCTATGAGGATGCAGTTCCTGCTTAAAAAGTTAGGATGAAGTAGAGATTGGACAGAAAATGCAGAGGGGGAGAAACAGAGGCACAGAGCCATGGTCTGAACTAACATGAAGTCAAGAATAAGCCAGGAGAACAATAAAGTACATTTATTTTGCTTTTTTTTCAGTAATCTGTATATTAGCTGTGACCACAATATCCATGATTATTTAATCTTAAAAGGATAAGGAAAAGTAGTAACAATGTGCTTTAAAGCCATTCAAGCACCTGTCTCCCTAAACTGAGGGAACTATTCCTTTCAGTCTCTGTATTGATTTTAGACATTACCTTTCACATCAGACCAGCCTGAGCTTTGTTGTTACTACAATACTGAAATTCCCATGACTGAAACCACCACAGCACAGAAACTCCGGATTTTGCCAGTGTCATGGCATGAATTCTTTGTGCTAGTCAGGATGCTGATCAGCCACCTCCACCACATGCCTCCCATTTTTTTAATACTTAAATTCCCCCTCCAGCAACCATTAATATGAGACTGCTGTAGCCTATACAAGAGCAGAGTTCACTCACAACAAAAGAATGATACACAGTTTACAGACAATGAATCGAGCTTCTGATATCAGGCATGCGTTCCTCAGAAGGATTCGTCATGGCCTTTGAAAATATCCATGCGCTTCCTACTGAAGTCTACCAGCATTTGTCTTCTGTTTGGTGCCACAGCAAATCCTTTACAAGATGGTGAATTATGTCCTGGGTGGCAGTTGCTGCAGTTGACTCTGAGCTCACAGTTCTCCCACCTAACAGGAGCTGAGCACATCAACATATTACAGAACTGCAGAAAGCTTTTGTATGAATGCAGGTATACACACTGCCAAAGATGATATATTAAAAAGATATTCCCCAACTCCATTGCTTTCTCACTTTCTTGGACATCAGAGAAGCATTTTCTTCCCTGTAACTAAGGATTTTTTTTTTTGTCGCTGTGGCTTTCAAAAATAGTACTGTGATAACAAGAACAGGTGCTACCATTTAATGAAGAATTTTCATTTTTTATCACTGACAGACAGACTGTGGTATTCTGCTGAGTCACAACCACCTTTCTTAGTAGCTTGGCCACTTTTTGGTGTTGACAATTCCTAATGTTCACAAGTCCAGACCATCTTTGCTTCTCTACGCTTTTACCTCACAGAGACAAAATTTGCCAGTCTTAGAACCTGTATATTGTGATTAATTGCATGTTATGCCCCACAAAATGGCTATGTACTTAAATGTAAACACCAAAAATTGAAGTGTTCTAATGTTAATAAAAGGTGGTATTTAAAATAAGGGTTTAAAAAAATAATGAAAAAAATTGAGTACTTGGATTTTCACTCTTACCTGTTCCTTTTTTTTGGTTTGATACTTTTCCCCCAAATTCCAAAAAAACATTAATAGGTACAAAAATGGCTTTAGAATTAGTTCTATTTATAACAGTAGCAAAACTCTGCTTAGTAACTTAGATTGCGTATCTCCTCAGTTACAAGTTTAGAAACATGAAATCCTATCTACCCACTTAACATACACAAACTACCAGCAAACTCTGCTCATGACTTCTGAGTTTCTTCAATGAGAAATGTAAGCAAATATCACTGGAAAAAGTAAACTTCGTGCCCAGCCAAAACATCACTGAAAGAAAAGCGTAATTATCTACCTCTCAAATACTTACAGTTCAGTTTACCATTACAATGCTAACTGTTCAATCTCCTGCTATTTATTCAGTTAAAAATGGGAGGTAAAACGTTACTCTACAGCAACCTTAGTCTGATTCTAAGAGCTACCAACCAGATGTGCTCAATGACATACCCTGGATTTGCAGGTTCGACAGCAGTTTCTCAGCATTATCCAGTTCCAGGGCCAATGTCATGATCTTTGGGGCCAGCAAATCACATGAGCTCAAATTAAACTCAACAGCAACTCATTATGAGTAAAACAGGACATTCTAATTAAATAAAAGTAGAAAATTAATTCTACACACGGAACAGGATAAGAGTAGAGTTGAAGCTAAAATAGTCGATGTTATCATGTATAAATCTGGCTTAAGGTGGAAAGGTGGTTTTGCAACAAAAAAAGTTTTTCATTATAATTTATAAAATTTTCAGTTTCGTACTGTTTCCAAATGTGAGCCAGTTAATTAGGATACAAACATTAAAAGGAACCAAAAATGCTTTGTATCAAACTTAAACATTGAAAAAAACCTCTGTGCTGTGTGCCTGTATCTTTAGCTTTTAATTTTAGCTGAAAACTCTCTATAACAAGCCTTGAATTTATAGCAAGTTAGCTATTAAAGCACATAACTAACATTATTAAGAACTTCGTTGCAAAATTTGTATAGGGCAAGTCACATTTTTATAACATACATAAAAATAACCCATAGTGATCTTAAAGGGGTGATAATTGTATGAAAGATAAGAGGTAACTAGCCAGAGCATATGATCTTAAAAAAACGTAAGAAAACTGCAACTATATCCATAAAAAGATCATCAATTCCCTACATACAATGATTCCACAACAGTTTCAAATGTGAATTGATCACTCTTACATGACACCTCTCTGCTTGTCCATCTGATAGGTCGAGTGCCTTCTTTCTTTTGACTGAATACATACCAACCCATTTGCCAGTAAAAATTCCTGAATAGAATGCAAAAGTGTATTTTCTTGTGAGTAAGAATAGGCTAGATATTAAAATTCAGTTATCAACTCAATCTCCTCAAATGTTTTTGGGAACAGGACAGCAGACAAATCTAAGTATAATGAAAATAACCCAATTTAAAAGCTGAAGTGACTTCTCATGGAAAACACTTCGGAGTCTTAGCCCATGTGCTATTATATAGTGCCATTTATAGCCCAAGTATTCCAATGCGACGATATTTATCCTGATGAAACTGGAAAAAGTGACTCCTCAGCTGACTTTAAACAGATATGTATCTACTGCGGTGGTGATCAGGCCATTTAAAATTCTTCCTTTTCAAAGTGCGTCACAGAGCATGAAGAAGTCTCATGAGGAACTTTCTGGCCAAGGGGATTTACTGGGCCTATTATTCTGCTCCCGATATTTATCCTCTGATTCCGCAGGAATAGCTGTTCCAGAGTTTCTGATCTAATATGTAAAGCATTTACAATAGTCAGCAGGAAACTCAATACGCTTTTGCCTGCGCACTCTGGAGCTGGTGTAACTTTTCCATTAACTTAAACAAATGCTGCTGTATTTTTAGACCATGTAATTACCCTACATCAGCAGCCTGGCCCTTGTGAAAGTACACCGGAGAAAGATTCAAGCCCTGCGTTTCTCTGCTTATAAAACTCTGAAACCCAAGCCCTCGGATGTGGCGATTAATGAAATACCTCTTGATCATTTGATCTGATCCCACTTGCTGAGGTAAATTGTTTTAGTTTTCCATTGGCATAGATAGGATTTTTTGGTATAATGACTGGAGGGTAAAGACTTCACACTTGAAAAGACATATCATTCTGTGTTAATGGACGACCACTGAGAATTGGAACGTGTTTTAACCTTTCTTCATTCCTCCCTCAAAGATAAAAGACCAAGGAGGTATTTTTGTTATGTCCAAAAAAAGTTCCTTGCTTGAAATGCTGTACGAACATCCTGGTAATAGCATTAGCTCTATAATTCTGCTGTCCAAAAACCTTAACAGCTCTGTGATTACAAGCATTTGTCAAGAGGCAACAGGCAGTTGGCAATGACAAAATCTGTCATTTTTCTGAAGTTGGAGTGTGCCAGTCAACAGCTGCATTAGGCTGTCAGCATAATGCAGTGCAAAACACCGGCAGATTCACAATGACACCATTAACACTTTAATTCAATGTTTTGATAACAAGAAGCTCCATGAGGCATACAGTTGGCCTCTTCTATCATAGAAGTCAGAGGCTGCTTCAGGTTTGCCTGTGCCAAGATTCAACATCATCCCTGTAAAACGTGGCCAGGCCATGCTTCATTTGATACAATATTTACTTTCTTTGTTTGTAAAACTATTTCAGTGTCAGAGAATGCAGAGATGATTTTTAAAAATGGTAGTGCCAGGAATACCTATTAAAATACTCCTGTTACCCAAATAAACAAATTGCTAATCCGTTTAAAACTACAGCACAATAAAAAGCTTTAGAACATAAAAATAAACACTTGCAGTGATCTCGGAAGTTTATATACCACACAAAAGCCAGTGGATTCAGCAAAGAGTGGTTGTCACTGAATTTCATAAAGTGATATGTTTGGGTTGAACATGAATATGTTTGATGGATCATTTCTCATCCGGTAAGCAGAAGCTAAAGCAAAGAGTGGTTTCTTGAATAATCTGCTTTGTTTTATTTTATATAAATTCTTGCATCTTTTTCTTGACCTGTAAGGCCATCTTCATTTCAGCACATGGTTCCCAAGTGTTTAGGAATATGTAAAGACAGTTATTCCAATTATTTCTTTTCCTTAATAATCTATAAAAGAAAGACCTTGATTAATGATTTTTTTATGCTTTTTTGTCATCAGTTCTTCTAGGAGCAACTTCTGCAGCCAGCTACTATGAATGGTCCTAGGAGTATCTTCATTTCTCATCCTAAAGTCTCAGTGGAATGGAACTATTATGGGAATGGGAAACTTTCAAGTAGGTAGAAACACTCTCACAGCAGTCTGCTGTTTGTATTCCAGAGCTGTAGCTGCTCAAGAAACATCCAGGAAATGGACATCTAGATCCTCAAGAAAAGGTGAATACCTCCAACTAGACGATGCCTCAAACACTAGGGGTTAATATCCCAAAAGGCAGAGCATCTCTGAGTGGGCAGTGGATAAAAGTCAAGGTATTTTTCAGGGGAAACGTGACTTCTGAGGAGGCCATAAAGCTTGTAATGAGAACGCACTGTACAGAAATCTCTCTCTTGGCAGCAGGCAAAGGGAAAGGAGGAGAAAATGTCATCCACAGACCTCAGTTTTAGAGATCTACTCCATTGCCTTCTATTCCCTTCATTAATCCATTATTCATGAGCATGAATCTTCTACTCCTTTAGAATTTTGTTACCATCTAAAAGGCCAGCATTGCCCACAAACTGTACACCAGGATATGTATTTCCAAAACCAGTTGGCAAACAAACAACAAAAAAAAAAAGTATGTTAAGCTATTTACTGGCTTTTCACAAGAAAACAGAATTTCATCTTCATTACAACGGTCAGGGATTTTAGAATCTTTTTAGATTTCAAGCCTGCACATCATGGAGTATCCACAGCTCCCTGTGAAGTAGGGGAGAAGTAAGCAATCTCATAACCTCCAAAACTATCAATACCATTTAGGCTGGATTTCCACATGGAGCAAACTGCTGCTCATAAAATTAAATTTTAATCACCTACCTACAAGTTTAAAAAGGGTTGACAGTCTGAACTCCTCTGAATGATGGTACTTTAAAAGCTCAACTGAAGAGGCTGAAATGTGGATGAAATATCCTGGTTTTGCAAATGACTCAAAGGAACTGTATCCTGAAAGCCATGTATTTTTGTGAATGACAAATGTAGATCTGTTGTGAAATTCTTCCGTTTTTTTCCATTTAGAAAGAACAAGAGTATTATTGGAGATCAACTGAAGAAAATAGTTTGGTCTCTCAGCTGTTTCAAATGAAATCAAGTTGGAATCTGAAAAACAAAACAAAATACACAGAACTCATTTACTTGCTTATATATGCATAGTAAACTAAGCTTATTCTCATGTACCAATACTGATATTAGTAGTGTGTGGTATGAAAACTGACCCTGGCCTTTCCAGTGAAAACAGCCTGAATCTTGTAAGAAAATATACTATGTATGGATTTCAGAGTGCTAGATTGTGCTGGATATCTACTTTTCTAAATACTCTACAGATTTCAAGAGGAATACAAGTAGATTAAGACATTTGTCCACACCAGGATAAAGGAATATAGCCCTGCAGTAAAATAGAACTTAATTTACAGTCTTTGCTAAACCATTTACTTAATAACGATTTCAACTTCATCAGACTAGCTTTACAAGTAACATTTGCCATCAGGAATTTATAGCTTAAGAGCTCAGCCTTTCATTAAAAACAAATTAAAAAAACATATTTTGCATTCAGCTCCCTACCCCTTTCTCTAAGAATGTTACAGCAAAGTCTTTTTTCTGGTAAATATCCCCTCATGATACCTTACCCTGCAATCAGCACTGCTGATTTCAAGCAGCCTCTGTACAACCAATTGCAGAGCAGCAGACCTTGAGCCTATTACAGGCATCTGTTGCTCACAGAATTACTCCATTCTATCTTGCTATAAACTCTGCTATTCTCTTGAAAGCCATCTGAAAACTACTGTAAAATCAACTAACACTCCAGGACTGGGCAGCATTAGTCAAAAAGAAAAAAAAACAAAAAAAAAGGAAAAAAAAAAAAAGAATGCATAGAAAACAAATTATTCCTATTAAAAGGATACATTATCCCATTCAGGCATAACACTTCTGGAAGACCACCTTGTTTTCTGAGGATTAGAACTTCAAGTAACCTGAAAAACCTAGCAGTACTAGTGAAGGTCTTTTTATTATTTGGCTGTAGCAAGAAGCTTTTAGATAAGTAACAATGGACAGTCAGCATGATTTTTAACACCTGCTATGTAGCCAACCAATGAATCAATGCCCAAAATTCTTCATTGTCCACAAATGGCCTGAAACTGATAGAAGACCTGCATTTTGCTGAGGTACTAAAGAATCCAGAATTTTCTATGAATGATATATCATATTGATCATACAAGCTCCTCCATGACCGAATGATGAAATTCCATGTCTTCAAAATGGACTATAAAGCACCAATTCTATTTGCCAGGTTAAATTTTGAGCAAGAGATTTTTATATGGGAATAGAACAGTAGGACTAACCTTCCCTTTCCAAACATAAATTGAATGCAATGTACAAGTGCCTCGAAACTATGACTAATAAAAGAAATCTGTCCCTAGATATTCTGTTACATGAGTTCTTGTGTCAGTTCTACAGACAGCAGTACTAGTAATCAAATGCTTGTCATTTTTTCAGCTGAGACATATCCCTCCTTTAATTACACAAAGACAGCCACCTTCAGGCTGTCCAAAGAGCTGATCAGGGCACTTCTGGCAGTAAAACTCTACTGAGACTTAAGTGCTCTGTGGGCATTAAAGCTGTGTATGCAGACAACTCAAGCATTTAATTAGTGTCACAAAAGCTGAATATCCTCTTCTAAGTTTTTTCCACCTATCTGGAGGTGTGCAAGACATCTTTTGTCTGCTGAATAAGCACCAGGCTCCTTTAGGGGAAACCTAAGCCAGGACCTGAAGGAAACAAATTGGTAGTACTCAGCCTTACAGAGCTCAGGTTAGTGCCAGTGGGCATCTCCGTACAAGTGGGTAGACAATGAGCAATGGTGGCAGAGGGAGTGAAGTGGGGAGCACTTTTCTTGCAACATTTCTCTCCCATGTCCCAATTTTGGCAGAAAAAAGTTAAAGGGAGCACAGGCTACAATACCAGTTTGGTGCTTCTGAAGGTTGGGGGAGGGTGTTGCTTTTCAGCTAAAGGTATCTGTTTACAAAGCTATGATCATCCAACTAAAACCAACCAAATGAAAGTTTTGGCAGACATTGAAGTGCACATTCAGCTGAAAGATAAAGGAAAGATTTTTTTGACCCAGGTCTATTCTTAAACATAAGCTCGTATTCAAGGGCAGAATTTGCTCTGTCTTATTTAAGATGCTAGATTACTGTGACTTTACCATGTGCTTTGGGTTTATAAAGTCCTGAAGTCAGCATAAAGCTCACTACATGTCCAGGAAGAGTATCTTCTTCTCTCACTGGGAAAACAATCCCATCCATGAATTTCACTGCCATTAGAAGTTTTCCATTCAAGTAGCTGACCAGTTTGTATGGGCCCTTTCCCAGAGCTGTGAAGAGAAAAACCACAATTATCTTTCATGTCAAGTGTCACAAATGCTTGAGCTCTAAACATTAGGACGCAGCACACAATGAAAAATACATCTCACTACTCTGAAAACAGCTCTAGGTGCCAGGGACTAAACCACAATGACAACAAAAATAAAGTCAAACTCTCTTAGAAAATACCTGTTCATAAAACTGTCAAGAATACCTACTTTGAGTTTTCAAGACTAATGATTATCTTTTCTTTTTTCCTCCCTCTCATCTGCTTTGGTTTCATAGTTACTTTATTAAAGTTAGCTGATCCCTCTGTTATTTGACTTAGAAGTAAACAGTGTGTCTGTAGACCACCCTAGGATCCCTCTAAATTGTTTATTTGTATGGCCAAACTGATTATACACTTCTTACTATTCTTTAAAACCTCTTTTACTGGTGTCTAAAGTGTGAGGCATTTTGCAGAGAATAGAAGGTTGTTGTCACCAAGTGTCAAACAGTGGAGATATAAACATAACTGGGAAGTAAGACAGGAAGAAATTGGTATTATTAGCAAAGGAATGGTCATATTATACCTACAAATAAAAAAAAAAAATGCCAAAAGCATGCAAAGTTATGATTTCACAAATCTTAAAATGTCACACCTTCTCATTTAGATCCAATTTCACTGCAGGAAAATATTTTAAAGTTTGTTTTTACATGTTTGAAACCGGTTTTTTAAAGTTCTCTGTTAAAATGAGGCATTTTAGACCACACCTGAGCAATTCACCTCGTTACAATTTTACTCACAAGCCAGGCAAGCATAAATCTGAGATAGAAGTGTCCCAGAACTTCTCAGCTGATAGTTGCAGCTAATACCATTGACCTTTAAAAACTGCTCAAAGAGGTTAAAAGCTCGGACTGCAATTTGCAGCCTGCCCTCATATTCTGGTTCTCACTAATCTTAAAATTTATTAAGAATTTTGAAATCCTAAGGAGGTCGCACTACAACCGGAGTTTTAGATTCTAAAACTTGAAAAAAGTAACCAGTTAGGACAGAAGTCCACGCTCACCTAAACATACACAATGATACCTCGTCACCTTCAGCACAGGGAGTTGGAAAACATTTTTAAAATTATTACTTAAAAAAAAAATCCAGTGTTCTAGAAATATTATTACATCATTAAGTCTCACATCTCAGGCCCATCCAAAACCTGAGAGACCATAGCCAGAAGCCGAGTATTTTCCTTTTCCAAAAACAATAGGTTCTGTTTTCTAGTAGGACTGGAACTATGTCACTCTGGATTCATGACAAAGTTACACAGAGAAAACATCTCTCTGCTCCAAGATGATTTCTTCACCTTCCTCTCTCCAAAAGTAAGTAATTCTAGGTCATGCTATAAGTGAGGTAGAGAAGAAAATCTTCTGCATGGAGATGATTTTTTTTCCCCCTCTGGTAGCCCTGCAACATTGTATGTTGAATACTGATGAGATGGATTAGCAAACAGTAGCAAGGTACAAAATAAGAAGTGTACGATAAACATGCTTATTACAAGGTTGGTCATATGCACAAACTCTCTACTCTTTCAAATAATTTCTGTCAGTGAGAGTTCAGTAACAAATAAAACGAATAATACACCTTAAAAGTATGTGTTATCATCTAGCTTAACTATTACCACAGATGTTAGAGGCACTATACTTTCAACATTAAAACTGCACTAAGATTGTTTAGTATCAGACTAGATGTTTTTCATTTATAAAACAAAACCAAACAAAAAAAAAAAAAACAAAACAAACAAACAAACCAAAAAAACAAAAAGGAAATGTAAAACTTCAATCACCTCTTATGTTCAACTGCCCTTTATCTAAATTAATTTAAAGGCTTAGATAGGGATCTAGATAAAATTCCCATGCATTAGCAATTTGACCCCGCTCCAAATCTTTTCAGTAGTCAGTGTACAAGAAAATGCAGATTTCTTGGCCATATTTTTTGGGCAGGTCTCTTCTAATCTAAACTTGGTCCCTCTCTGAGATGTTTCTGAGGGTGGGCTGCTGCAACACCGAGTCTAACAGAAGACCAAAATACCACAAACCATGTGGATAGACAGGCTTCTACATGAGCTTGATAAAAAGAGTTATAGAATAAATAGCAGGAGTCCTGACCACTCCTCACGTCAGGCTGGCTTGTGTGCCATGTCTAACTATGCAGACACTGGCAAAGTAGCTTTAAAACAGTTTGAAGATGGATTTCAGTGCTAACAGGGCAGTGCAGCAGCCACTGGAGATTCAAGGTTTACTCCAGCACATTGTACAGGTTTTGCACCCTCGCTGAGAGCCATTCTGATGCAGCAGCAACACTTGCTGCTTGGGAACTTAAGGGTAGGCCAGACATACCTAACTGGAGAGTTAGTCCCCATTTGGGGACAAAAAGTTGTCACACCTTAAGAGCTGCCTCCCTCTGGAGGCTGCACAGAAGACCATCAGTGATTTAACAGACCCACTGTGTATCAGCTTTGAACTGCTTTATGTCTTAAGCAAGTAGTGCCCCTAGTACTCTTCAGTTGAATAGTCTATTAATTACTTAATGATTTAGTTGTTTAATTGTGGTCTATCACTGCAAAGAAAATTAGCTAAACATATTTCTTTGGAAAGGTCCAGGAATAAAAAAAATATTATGACATTAAAAGCCTCTGAAAAAGAAAAATAAACCAGTAAAACAGAATCTTGGCTACATAAAAAATAAAACATTCACAAGTCTTTTCATTACTGCAATTATTTCCATACCAAGTTATAAGATTTATATAAAGAAACCAGAGATTCTAGTGACATTTTATCAACTCCTTTAGGACTTACCTTTGTTGAAATATTCACAATCATATGCTAAAAAAAAAAAAAAGAAATGCAGTTAACAGGCATTCTGCAGATAAACTGGTTTTCTATTACCCTTTACAATTAAGATGCAAGCCAAATGCTTGGTCAAATTTGACCATACACAAACATTTATTAAAAAATTATTGCCAAATATTTACTTCATTGCTTTAAATACTAATTTAAACTACACTGATTTAAAGAAAGCATTGCTTCCTAGCAGGAAATACTATGCTTACATACATACAGTTGTCTTTTTGTGACCTCTAGTGGCTAAGACTGAGCTTCGTTGTTTTTCCATGCTCTCAGTAAAACACACAAACCTTTTCTATCAGAATTTAAGAGTAACCCGTTCACTCCGTGGCCAATTTGCTGTGCAACTCTGAGCAAGCTGAATACTCTCTCTTTGCAACTGCAAAGTTAGAAAACTGCTTGTTTCCACCCATTCTTTATACCTTACCCCTTTTTACCACATCTTTGGGGAAATGACTGCCTTGTATTAGGCATTTCCACTAGGTGCTATAGAAAAAGGCCTTAGATTGTTTTACAACTTCTAAGCGTTGTTGGATAAGGATTCTAAGGTCATGATTAAAACCTATTGTTTTTCTTCAGAAGGCTTTTATATTTCACACTTGATCTGGGGTCTCTAGTAAGGCAGCTGTGTTTCCTAGACTTTAATAAGAAGTAAAGTCCTGCTAAAAACAGAAATCGCTTGAGCTGTTAACTTTGTACCTTTGGTTTGGGGGATGCATGCTGTACCCTAATACAGACTTCCCATTACTTTTCCTTTCACATCATAGGGCAAGGAGTTAAAAACAGAAAAGTACTGCTTATAAATACAGCAAGAAGAACATAATCCACCAAAACGAAATCGGATTGAGAGGTACCAACTTATCTTCCTGCCAATACAGCTTAGTGATTCAATTCATGGCCCAGGTACCCTGATGTGATAGGTTTTTCAGGTCTGTCTCCTGAATGCAGGCAGTGGCTGCCATGGGCAATGCTGGTTTAAGCAAACTTACGACACACTCTAGGAGACCTCCAGTCTACTGCAACTCCGTGCTGGCAGCACTGATGGGCATATGCTGATACACTTGTACAGAAACACTCACAGTCACCTCCTTGGTTACAACCACATGTATCTGTCAAGCAGTTGGAATAAAACCAGGTGACGTCAATCTGGAAACGAAAACATCACTTATCAAAAATATTCATGCAGACACTGCCAACCAACACCTTGATACAAAAGCTATGACTCTTTTCAGAAGTTAATATATTGAACTTTGAAGTAATAAACATTTTACTTTAAATGCTTCCTGAAAGACAAGAAGAAAGGTTTATTAGAACACATCATCTCGTCCAGCACCTAGTAACAGAATTAAACCAATAACCCATTAAGAACAAGCATGCTAAGATGTTGATGTGAGCTTGTGTTTTGTATGGTTTTGTAACATTTAAGCCCTAATAAGCTACAGAGAAACTCACAAAATAACAGACTTTCTAAGCTGATCACAAATCAAGAAACCTCAGAAGTGTTGAGAAAGTCAGATACACATAAAATGTAAGAAATAATAAAGTAGATGGACAACTCTTCATGTGAGAGTGGTTCATTCTCTTCAAATGATCACACAATTTCACAAGAGAATTTGCCATTTTACCCTTACAGTATTCTCAAGCTTTTAAGCCATGCACACAGTCTCAATACCTGAACATCTTGAGATGTGTAATTTTCCATGTAAGACTTAGCACTGGAAAAGAACTTCTCCCCCATGCTCCAACTGAACCTGAGTTGATTGACTGCCACATGTTGAGTGGCTCATTTACTTCCTTAGGTGGTTGCCTGAGTGAGAAGATATATGCTTTTTTTTTTCTTCTAGGAATGAGTTCTTCACATCTGATACTGCCTACCTAAACATCAGTTTACTTTTAAATGCATGAAAAACGTGTGTGCTATATAACACATTTGAGGAAAATAAGGCAAATAATGCTTGTTATTAAAAAATAAAAAAATCAAACTCAAAATAGGTGTATTTTTGTCTGCATTAATTACAAAGGAGACTACTAGGACTATCCATATTGTAGAAGAATAAATTGGTGCCAAAGTCACTTCCTGTCTACATCAGCGAAGTGCAGACAGTCCAGTTAAACATTCACATTTTAGAATCAGAATAACCCATACTTGGGTTAGACCTCCTTTGTGTTCTCTTTTGCTAGTTAAAAATATTATGTAATGGAAGACAAGATGAAGATCTCAAGTGCTTCACGTTAAGAAGTGACATTTTTCTCTACTGATATGTTCACTTGCACTTGCTTCTATACATGACCACAACTCACCACTGGATGGCAAGCTTCAAATGCTTCACTTAATAGTATTCCACATTCCTTCTTGGCAAACGGCTCTCTAAGGGGATTCAAACTGCATGGATTTCGAATGTCAGAGCTGTCAACACACTTAACCAGAAAAGCAAAATTAAGGTGAGAAACTTCATTCAGAACCACTTTGTGTTTGAACTTCCAAAGCATAGTTCTGCGGCTTTTTTTTAAGAGGTGTAAACCATAAAACAAATGTATTGCTTATGAAACCAAAGCAGGACTAAGATGCAGAATTAAAAGGTGATGCTAATCTGAAGAAAAGGAAAATTACACAAGCTGAAAAAACATTTTGTTTATCTGAAAGCAGCAGAAAACCACACATGTACGCACAGGTCTAACCAGAGGTGCCAGGGAGTTCCAACCTGCAGTCCTGACCCCTGAACAGTCTCACTTACATAAATAACAAGTGTCACTTGGACAACATACATTACAAGCATCAGAAATCAGATATTTTTACTCTAACTACTAGGAAGGGACATTTCTATGAATGCCACTAGACACATGACATATAAAAAAAAAAAAAAAGTTCAGTTTTTAACTTTACAACACAAGAAAGAATTTTTTTCTTTCCATTGCTAGGGCTACACAGTTAAATATTTCCCAGCTATGAAAGATCAGCTAAACTGACAACACAGTCTAAAGCAAACCCACAATTCTTCTATGCAAAAAATTACTACTTTACTGTTCAAATGTCTTCAAAAATATTCAGAATATAGTACAGCATTTTTCTCTACACTATTGCACTGTGGAGGTAAAAAAAGGTGGTAATTTTCTTTTCCTTAACAGATTCTGGCATCTGTGAGAACCCCTGATATTGTTATTTGCTGACTGACTGATACTTCCAGGAATTAATTTCTGATTTCATTCTAGAGAAATTACATGATATAACAGTAAAAAAATCTACCAGCAAACACATTCTTTTACTATGTACCTCTACAGCTGTCCAGCTGTTTCCAAACTCTTGTGAATTTGTTAATTCAAAATTATCTGGAGTCCTCAATTCATTTACTGTCTTCAAATCAAAATTTCCACATAATCCAGTCAACTCACCCTAGGAAAAAAAAATTACACACACACATATATAGATATATAAGAACATTTTCACATGACTAAATGCGGTAGCATTTTTGAAAACCCATAACAGTTTTCAAAATGTTTGTCTTCAGTTAATTACAAATTTGTCGGGTTTTGATCCTTCTTCAGCTATATTTCAGTCAAAATAGTTCAGCTTTTTGTGATAATAAAACTATGGAGAATATTTTATTTTGACAATGCCAGTATTATTCCCTTTCAGCTATCTATCCCCAAGCCTTTGAGAAAGGAGTGGATCTTTTGTTCAGAGAAGTGAGCTGTTAGCCAGTTATATGCTTTTCTTTTGCTTCAGCAAAATAACACCTACTCCAGTCATGTAAAGGAATGAATACTGAAGGAGAATTTTCCCCCAAAGATATTTCTTTCTGTTGTTACAGTAGCTGTACAGTAAAGAGTAACAAAAAAAAAAAAAAGATAAATGAGAACCAATATTGTAATTGACAAGGTAGTTTGAATGTTTCTCTCCTTGATTTCTGACACATTGTCTATTCTCTGAATGATGATGTCTTATTTAACAAGATTTACATAAACACCTCAAAGAAATGGTAAAAAGTGTTGTCTTTCACCTACCTGCCACTGATGGCCCATTTGGACATGAACTGTTGTTCTCTGATCCCAAAGAATGGTGATATGGTCGTCAGGAAAATGAACAACAGTGAAAAATCCAGCTTTCCATAACTGCATTTTTTGTAGGTCGTCTACGTAACTAGATAAGCTCTGTTCAAAATAAAACAAGGGAGCTTATAATGGAAGCAATGTCTTCATGTTCACTTGGCAGGAAATTAAGTGCCTAAATAAAATGAACTACATGGTTCTCAGACATAAGTCCAAAAGCAGACAGAAGGCCACACAGGGACAAATGCTCAAGCAAAAGGGGTCTGGACTATGATTGTGAACTGTGTTGCATTTTTATGACTTTCCTATTCTAAAAGGAAAGTTTTATACATAAAATATAAATAAAGTTTTATATATAAAACAAAAATATATTTTACAAATATAATTATCAAATTTACAGGATGCGTAACAGCAATCGGAGTGAAGATTAAAGTGTTAATGGTTCATCTGGGAGGTATAAGACTACTTTTAAGGTTCCTGATTATGATTTTCCTCTCAACTATACGTAATTCAGTCTCAGTCACCTGTGTTTTTTTAATATGGACAGGTAATAAAGACGCATGGAACAACCTCCTGAAATACGGAACTGTCAAAATACGTCCATGGATTACAATCTTATTTACAGAAAGCTTTCGTCTTTCCATCCAATAACAATCAGATTCCAACTTATTTGTAGCATGGACTGAGATGTCTGGTTTAACTACACAATACCTCAAACAGAGATTCAACTTCCTTTAAGTAGTCAACCTATAAAATGTAAATACTGCTATTTATACTAAAATTCCTAGAAATACTAAATGCTTACAGCAATAGAATTTGCAGTTTGGCCAAAACAAAAATTACATTCAGGCTATGGAGTATACCAGGAACTGTAATTTGGGGGGGTTAACTGTATAGAAATATTCCTCTTATACATTCCAGACCAGACTAAACTCTTAGTTCTAGTGGAATTAAAAGCAACATTCCCACTGACTTCAAAACACCTGGATTTTTCCTAAGATATTAAACAGGAATTAAGTCTAAACAAAAGAGCTACAATATCTCAACTAACACTTTTGTCAAACACAGACAAGATTTAGTGTAATGTTTCCATTGAACAATACAGATATGATCAGCATTCACAGTAAGGATATTTACACCTTTGCTACTAAACTGGCACAGTAAGTTTTTGGTAATGAAAGGAAGAAACATCCATAGAAGTACATCCACTACTTTCTCATCAGTGGTAAAAACTGAAACTTACTGGATTTCCTGTTTCATCATCAAATACTAAAAAAGATTTCCCAACATTAATGAAAATGTTTTTTCTGCAAATGATTCCAGTACTAAAGCAGTCAATGTTCTCTATAATAACAGAAAGACTGGTTGAAGAAGTACCCTGGGGAAAAAAAAAAATAAATGTCCACTTATAAATATACTAATATAAATATGTATATATACAAAGTTCAATTAGCAGAAACCTCAGTGTAGATCTATTATACTATGTATGATTCAAATTCTAGACAACATCAAAAAGAAAAAAACAGTATGTAGGACTCAATAAAATGTACAGATAGGAAATCACTATAATAGATTTTAAGAGATACTTTTAAACCCAGTTTTAGAGAGGCTTTACAAATAAACCCTTACCTTAACTAGGTAAACCTTACAAGTTCCAACAAAGTCAAAAGTTAGTCCATCAAATGTTCTGTAATGCCGGTCCCCATACGCAGTACACATTGATGGGCAAGGATGGAAGGTGCACTGAAATGATCCGTGCTGGCAAATGCTGAAAAATGTATGACCAATAATGGTAATATCAGCTGCAAGCCCAGAAAAATTATTACAGCTATTACACTGAGAAGTAAAAAAATAAAAACCATGCAAGTGTGATGAGTGTGGACAGAAGCATTTTGAAATGTTTTCTAAAAGCAGCATACATAAATTGCTTCTCTGGAAAAAAAATGTACATATTGAACACATACTATCTATTTTTTTTATTCCACTAGAATTTATAGGCTCCAGAAAATACAGACATCAAAACAAGAAAAAAAATACCACCCAAAGTAATAGAATTTATTCTCCACTGGCACATCAATAATGTGCCACAAGGACACAGTTCTCTTTTTCAGCTTTTCACTGAAGTATTTTTTCTATACAAGCTGAATCCTAGAATAAAAAATTAACATGTCCTGTTACTCCAGCCTTCATTCATTCTCTGCTTGAATGAGAATTTCACAGAATTACAGAGGAAACATTTCAGTAGCATTATTTTGTTGTTTAGATTCCTTGAAAGAACCATGTTTGGGGTTGTTGGATTTATTTTTTTTCCTGATGTCTACATATTGTCACCCCCAAACCCTAGTCTAACCTCTCAGTGGCTTCCAGAATAGTACAAATTCCATCTATGGCCACCCGAAGCATCAAAGGGCTTTCATCACACATACTAAGGGATAGTTCAGACCTTCCTGAATTCCCTTTGCTTTGTAAGAGGCCTTGCAGCATGGGATATTATGCCTCTTTCTGCATCACCCTCTTGCAATCTAAACAACATTTTAAGAAACTACATAAGTTTTATAAACAGTGGATATAATTTTATTTCCTGTATCCACAGGTAATCTTTAAGATGTTATTTTTATGTCTCTAAATGACCCGGATACTTAAAAAACTTCTCTTGATAAAGACAGCAGAGCTGGTGCCCCGGTATAGTTTTACTGAAGGTATATTTGTAAATATGGGTTAAACTAAATACAGCATGTGATACAATCATGGTACCTAAGTTTACTTTTCTAAAAAAATTGATCTTTAATTTCCTCATTAAATAAATGTTTCCTATTTTACACCTAAAGTATTAATTGGACTTATGGAAATACTGGATAAATCACTAACATTTGGCATCTCACATAGTGAAGAATGAAGCAGTATGAAGTTTTTTCTCAGTATAATTTTTTTTCATTACAGCTTTTCCTTTTCTGTTCATATTGCTATCATGGTGTCAGAACACCACTGTTTTCAAAAGCACAGCCAATATCTAGAAAATCTAGGCAGCTCCAACTACTAATATCATCTTCCTCCTGTTCCCTTATCAGGTAACTTGCACCAACATGGAGTCTTTGTCCAGATTTTCGAAGACTCTGCTTATTCCGTCATTGATTTGGCCCCAGCACTTGTGTTTTGTAAAGGTACATATATAAATACACTAAGCATATGGCTAAAATAAGTTAGAAGTATGACCATAGAATCATAGAATCAGACGGGTTGGAAAGGACCTCCGCAATCATCAAGTCCAACCCTTGATCCACTACCATCATGGTTACACGGTATAAGTGCCACATCCAGACTCATCTTAAAAACCTCCAGGGATGGAGAATTCACCACTTCCCTGGGCAGCCCATTCCAGTGCCTGATTACCCTCTCTGTAAAGAATTTCTTTCTAATATCCAACCTAAACCTCCCCTGGCAGAGCTTAAGACCATGCCCTCTTGTCATACAGCTGGTTGCCTGGGAGAAGAGACCAACCCCCACCTGGCTACAACCTCCTCTCAGGTAATTGTAGAGAGCGATGAGGTCTCCCCTGAGCCTCCTCTTCTCCAGGCTAAACAACCCCAGCTCCCTCAGCCTCTCCTCATAGGACTTGTGCTCAAGTCCCTTCACCAGCCTGGTTGCTCTTCTCTGCACCTGCTCCCGCACCTCAATATCCTTCCTGAGCTGAGGGGCCCAGAACTGGACACAGCACTCCAGGTGTGGCCTCACCAGCGCTGAGTACAGGGGCAGAATCACTTCCCTGTTCCTGCTGCCACACTGTTCCTGATCCAGGCCAGGATGCCATTGGCCTTCTTGGCCACCTGGGCACACTGCTGGCTCATGTTCAGCTTCCTGTCAATCCAAACACAGGTCCCTTTCTGCCTCGCTGGTGATATATGAAGTGTTTGCTGTACCAAGGCACAAGGAGACAGCAGCAGGGCTCACCCAGCTAACCCTAGTCACTGCAAATTGGTACCTAAGACAGGACCCTAATCAAGCTGATCAAGAGAGAGAAGCAGATGGAAGGAATTATATTTGGACTGAAAGACTAGGTGCTGCTTCTCATGTTCTCTGTGAGACATTAGATTTTAATTTTACTCTTGGCCTATTAAAATCCTCCTCCACATGCCAATCTGTTAAGGACTCATGCAGAAACATTTCTTAACATGTAAAGAGGAGGAAGCTCCTTTTCATACTTTCCTTTTTTCAAGAGGCCTAACATGTTCACAGTCAGAAGGGAGGGATCAAGAGGTACACAATGTCTTCCAAGTCCTCTGCACCAGGCTTGTTTCATACTAAGTGAACTAACATTTAGTTATCAGAATCTAGAGAGCCCTACTCAGAAAAGCAGAACTACCAGCATCTTCCAAACTTCAACGAGTTTTTTAAAAAAGCATATTTCCGAGAAGTATTTGTTTAAGAATGGAAGGCCCAATTCAGCAGCCCATGGACACTAACCAGCAGTTGCTCAATGGTCTCAACATATGACAGCAAAGCAGCACTGCACCCATCTTACCTTGCACAGCACAGCACCAAAATGCTGTGATCCCCTCAGCATTAGAACCTTTTGTGTTAGAACCTTGACAGCACTGTGAAAAATTTCAGGCACTTGCACTGAAAACAAAAGTCAGAAAACCTAGAACCACAGTTCAGTAAGATCCCAGCGCTTGGGTTGAAAGTTCCTGGCACTTCACTGGTAGTTTTGCCAACTTAAGAAATTATTTTATTTATCATTTTACTGTTCAGTAGATAAATCAGAGTAATAGCTATGTTATTAATACTACATCATATATAAGATGACCTTTAATATCAATGTACACTAATTCTCTACAATAAAAACCATTCAATTATAACTGCTGAGTGCCTAAGAGGGTTTGTTTGCACAGAAGTATTCTCATGCTTTGAACATTTCCCTTAACATATCAGATACACCCCTGCACACACATAGAGCAGACTCAAAGACTTCATATGCTTTGTATGAAGCAGAGCTTGTTGCAGAGTCCCATCTGTCAGCAGACAACTGATTGCCAAAAAGCTACTATCACTTAATCTATCTTTGCTTCTGGACATGGAAGACTAGAAAAACCATGACAGCCTTAAGGATCTGTACATGAATTAATGAGCCTGGCCTGAGAAAAAAAAAAAAAAAAA